>CAUYQU010080184.1:0-28929 GCA_963574635.1 Cheracebus regulus
TATCTCAATGTGGTTTTGATTTGCATTTCTCTAATGACCAGTGATGATGAGCTTTTTTTCATATGTTTGTTGGCTGCATAAATGTCTTCTTTTGAAAAGTGTCAGACACCGTGATCTTAAACATCAAGGCAGAGTTTCTACCTTTTAGGAATTTCCAGAATAGATGGGACAACCTCAGAACCTAAACAACGCAGAAACACAGTCAAAATTACAAAGAGCCCGGGAGTGATGCCTATACTGTCCTGTGAAGGTTAATATCACTTCCTGTCAAAGGACTATTAGGGTAGGCTTTCTAAGGGAGGTGATATTTATTAATATACAGGGATTTTTAAAGAAGGGGTCAGCTTTGAACACAGTAGTGATTGCAGTTGGGGAGAATAGCATACCACGAGGAGGCTATATCATTAAGCAAAAGCACTGGTGTGGGAAAGAACAAGGATTTGGTGGGAAATGTGAATGATACCACTGATTGTCGTGAAAATATAGGCAAACCTGAATAGCTCGCTTCCTCTCAAATGTTTATTCAGAAGCCACCATCTCACTGATGCCTAAGCTGACAATACCATTTACAGATGCATCAAAATTTGCCCTTCTTGTTCCTCTTTTCTGTTCTATTTTTTCTCCAAAGCACTTTTCACCTCTAATAAACAATTTACCTTTTTCCCCCTAATTCTTATCTATCTCCACCCACTAGAACATAAGCTTTAAGAAGGCAGGAATTTTTGTCAGCTTTACTCACTGTTGAATTTCCATGGTGTATCACAGGACCTGGAGTGTGGTGAGGGTGACAGGTGCTTAATAAATACTTATCAAAATCTGAATGTAGACCCAGGCATGGTGGCTAATGCCTATAATCCCAGAACTTTAGGAGGCCAAAGCAGGCAGATCATTTGAGGTCAGGCGTTCAAGACTAGCCGCAGTATGACAAAACCCTTTCTCTACAAAAAACGCAAAAAGTAGCAGCATGTGGTGGTGCACGCCTGTAGTCCCAGTTTCTGAGGAGGCTGACATGGGAGGATTGCTTGAACCCGGGAGACAGAGGTTGCAGTGAGCCAAGATGGTACCACTGGATTCCAGCCTGGGTGACAGAGTGAGACCTTGCTCCCTCCTACCCCCCAAAATAATGTAGAAAGCAAGAAGGGACATCAAAAGAAGAGAGCGCCAAAAATTCAGCACCTTGGACAGAAACCTGCTGCCCTTATTCTAGGGAGTTTTACCCCTAGCTGTGCAATAGATTGCAATCTCATATAGGACCCTAAATTTCTTCCCTCATTCTTTCCCTCCTTCCCTATTTTTCCTGAGATGGAGTCTCGCTCTGTCACCCAGGCTGGAGTGCAGTGGCACAACCTCTGCTCACTGCAATCTCTGCCTCCCAGGTTCACGCAGTTCTCTCCTGCCTGAGCCTCCCCAGTAGCTGGTATGACAGGTACCAGCCACCACACCAGGCTAATTTTTTGTATTTTTAGTAGAGATGTGGTTTCACTATGTTAGCCAGGATGGTCTTGATCTCCTGCCCTCATGATCTGCCTGCCTCGGCCTCCTAAAGTGCTGGGATTACAGACATGAGCCACCATGCCCAGCCTTTTTCTGTTTTGTTTTTTGAGACGTACAATCTCGGCTCACTACAGCCTTAACATCCTGGGTTCAAGTGATCCTCCAATCTCAGCCTCCCAAGTTGCTGGAATTACAGGTGTGCACCAACACACCTGGCTAATATTTGTATGTTTATCAGAGACGGGGTTTTGCCATGTTGGCCAGGCTGGTCTCGAGCTCCTGAGCTCAAGCGATCCGCCTGCCTCAGCCTCCCAAAGAGCTGAGATTACAAGTGTGAGCCACTGTGCCCGACCCCATCTCCCTTCTTCTTTCCTTCCTTTCCTCCTTTCTCATTCACTTCCTCCTTCCTTCTTTCCTTCCCTCCATACCCCATCCCACCTTCCCTCTTTCCTGCCTTTCCTCCTTCCCTCCTTTTGGTCCCTCTTTTTCTCCCTCCTTCCTTCTCTCCTTTCTTCCTTCATCTTTCTAGCTCTCTACTGAGGAGTTTAATGTGTACCCAGAATGATATGCCACCACATGACATCCAGCTGTGGCAGCCTACTTAAGCCACCCCAGCTGCAGACATCAGTAGATTCCAGGGTCCTGGCATTCTGACCACAAGTCTGGGGAGTGCAGATGGTGTTTTCCCATTAAGGCAAGCTCAGTCCACTGGTGTGATTCCTAAATCAATCCTCCACCAGAAGACAGTCTTCTGAACTCTTTTCTCCACCAAAACATCTTTGACAAATCCTTTTCCTCTATCCTCCTTTCTGATGAGTCCTCAGAGACTCCAACCAGTTTGTTTTGATACATATTTATCAGCTTGGGGCTGTTTCCCTGCCACCATCAACCTCATATTCTCCCCCAAGTTAATTGGAGAAGATGGATGGATGATGGCGCCCCATATAACTTAATTAAGATAAAAGCACTGATCTCCTTGCCAGAGAGACTAAAGATGTTGCCAGCAATAACTCCTAGGTGCAACATGTTTGATCTGTTCAGCCCTGTGAAGGAGCCAAGGGTCTTAGTAGCTGCCTTTGGTGCCAAAGAATCTCAGTTACTCAGGCCCCCATGACCTGGACAGCTGTGAAAAGTGGAGAAAACAAATCTGAAACTCATGCTTGTTGGAAACTCTTCATCTCTGTATTCAGAATCTGGTCACTTCTCACCAGCTCCATCTAGTGCAACCCCTCACCATCTGTTATCTGGGTTTTTGCAGTAGCCTCCCCACTGGTATTCCTGATTCTATCCTTGCCCTTCTATAGCCTATTCTTAACATAACACTGTTGTATTATGTGTTCCTTTTGAAATATAACTCAAGCCACATCTCTTTTCAAAACTTTCCAGTGATTCTCCATATCACTCAGAGGAATAGCCAAAGTCTTTGCAAGAGCCCTACGTGTTTACAGCCCCAGCTACCTCTGTGATAAGCTCTTTCACTGCCCTCTGCTTGCTTATTCTATTCTGATCACACCAATTTCCGTGCTGCTCCTTGGACACACCCAGCATGCTTTGGTCATCTGCTTTGCACTGGCTGTTCCCTCTGACTGGATTGCTCTTCCCCCAGGTATCCACACGTCCACACGGCTCATTCCCTCACCTCCTGATCACCTTTTTTTTTTTTTTTTTTTTTGCGACGGAGTCTCACTTTATCCCCCAGGCTGGAGTACAGTGGCTCGATCTGGGTTCACTGCAACCTCTGCCGCCCTGGTTCAAGTGATTCTCCTGCCTCAGCCTCCCAAGGAGCTGGGATTACAGGCTGCTGCCACCATGCCTGGCTAATTTTTATATTTTTAGTAGAGACAGAGTTTCACAATCTAGACCAGGCTGATCTTGAACTCCTGACCTCATGATCCACCTGCCTTGGCCTCCCAAAGTGCTGAGATTACAGGCATGAGCCACCATACCCAGCGATCATGATCACCTTATTTAAAATTCCAACACACACTGCAAATCACCCTTACCCTGATCATTTTTTTCTATAGCATTTGTTGTTTTCTAATATAGTGGCTAATTCATCTGTCTTCCCCCACCCTCAAGCATATGAGTGTCCCAGACACAGAGATCTTGTCTATTGCATTCCCTGGTGCATCTCCAGCCCCTTGAATGGGACCAGCACAGAGTAAGCACTCAATAAACATTTGTTACATAAATGAGTGGATGAATCAGTAGAAATATAAAAATGTGTTTTATGAAAGATGGTTTGAAGAAGCAAAGGTAACTTGGTGCCGTAGTTTGGATATTTGATCCTCCAAACTTCATATTAAAATTTGATCCTCAATGTTAGAAGTTGGCCTGGTGGGAGGTGTTTGAGTGATGGGAGCAGATCCCCCATGAATAGCTCTGTGCTGTCCTCCCAGTAATGAGTCCTCGCTCTGTTAGTTGCCTTGATAGTGTCTCCAAAAGCTGGTTGTTACAAACAGCCTGGCACCTTCCCTTTCTCTCTTCCTTCCTCCCTCATCATGTGATCTGATCTCATTTCGTCCGCCATGAATGGAAGCAGCCTGAAGCCCTCACCAGACATAGATGCTGGCACCATGCTTCTTGTACAGTCTGCAGAACTGTGAGCCAAATAAACCTCTTTTCATAAATTACCAAGCCTCGGGTATTTCTTTATAGCAACACAAACCAACCAAGACATATGGAAAAAACATGAAAACCAACATAAGATAACATTCCCTGAAGTGCAATCATCAACTTCTTGATGGCCTAAAGGTGTGCAACCTGTGTCAGAACTGGCATTCTATGAGTATACCTGACTGAGGTCACATTAACTTCTGTGTGACCTTGGGCAAGACAAATTACTTCACCATTCTGAACTTTGGTTTCCTCATATGTACTATGTGGATAATAACAGATATCTACTTCATGGGGTTGCTGTAAAAATTAAATTACTTAATACACCTAAGGAGCTTAAACAGCACCATAAGCATAGCGAGCAGTTACTTCATGGCATCCCCATGTGCTGGCACAGTTCCTGAGCCACTGGCTGGAGGAGGGCAGAGAGCAGAAAGCTGGGTCTCACAGTCTCTCAGAGCACTCTCCTTGACTTTTGCCCCCATCCCCAGCCGTATCCTCTAAAGGCCAACATGAACCTTCTGCACTGAGGCCTCAAGCAGAGATGATGAGATGAAATTTTCCTTAAGACAAGCTCTCATTTTATCCCCAAGAAGCTTTGCTTGGGTGCAGTGTCTGACATATTTCTTAAACCAGACAGCTTTGACTTTTCATCACAGCTGCTGACTTTATTGGACCTCAGAATTCGGCTGTTAGGTTAGGTGTGGAGAGTTGGTAAAAAGAGGGACAGACACTCAGCTGACTTTCTTTCTCTCTCCTACCTCCCCAAGGCCTCTGGCCTTAAATCTCCCTTGTCCTTAACCACAAACCAGCAGCCCCGTACGTGTCAATGAAAGTAACACACTGTGGCCAAGATAGTAAATGTGTGATTGAGCTGCTTGGTTGGGGATAATTTGTTTGGCAGCAATAGATAACTAATACATCTGGAATGGGGGCCCCAAACCTGCATTTCTAAAAGCTCCCTGGCAACACCTATGCCTCCATGGGCTACACTTTGAGTAGCCAGGAGAGTAGATGATTTGCTCAAGAAAACATATCTAGTGGTAAGTGGTAGAACATGACTTTGAACTCAGATCGGTCTATTCATGCATCCTCAGTGCTCACTGTTCCAAGAGTGAAGAGCGTTGCACTGCAGGTATCCACATGAAAGCTTCCTCCCTGCTCATTCAGGACATGCTGGAAGTTCTGGGAGTGCATGTCCCAGTGGCAGCACTTACTTACCCCATAGTGGGTGGGAGTCGGAGGATAAATAGCCCAGCTTCTTTACCTCATGAGTGAGATGACTCTGAGAGATGTTCTACCACATCTCCCAGAAGTCTGCAGTGGGACTGAGCTTCAGTTGCCCCTAGTGTTAGTTTACCCAATAATAACCCTGTATTGACTTTTTTCCCTTTCCTTTGTAACTTCACTCATCCCCAAGGGTACTTCTTGGGATGACCTTCCAGATATACTACTTGGCACCCAAATCCTTATCTTGGGATAGTGTGTGCCAACCACTATGCAAAGAGCTCTAAATATGGCATCTCATTTTATCTCTACAACATTTTATGGATCCATGAGGCACGGAGAGGGTGAGCAAATTACGGAAGGTCACCCAGCTGGGAATTAGCAGGGAAAAATTAGAATACAAGCCCCTCTGACCTGAAGGGTTAGGTTCTTCCACCTTTCTTCACCCTCTATCCACTGCCATCTGCTTTCAGTCCAAAGCTGCCCATCTCCAAAGTCAGGTCTTTTCACTTCCTATGTGAAGTTTCCATGCTCCAGGCTCCATCTCAATGTAATCCCTCACCGTGCAAGGGAAGAGGCCTGTAAATCAGTATGACCATTCCCAAACCTGCACTAAGTAACTAAGGCCTTCTCAACACATGTCCCAAAAAAGGTAATCCCAGAAATAGGGAATGGCATCAGGTTTTATGGTACATTATTGGAGAATCCAAACAGAAAAGAATCCACTATGACAAGTGGATTGTAAATCCATCCTTACATGTGACAATTCTACTTGACAAACAATAGGGCTTTTCCAGGAGTGGGGGTGGGGAGAGCAGGAGTTTCACTTACCACTCTCTGCCCCAACTCATTCCCACAAATTTCATTTTATTTTATTTATTTTTATTTATTTATTTATTTTAGATTGAGTCTAGCTCTGTCACCCAGGTTGGAGTCAGTGGCGTGATCTTGGCTCACTGCAACCTCTGCTTCCTGGGTTCAAGTGATTATCCTGCCTCAGCCTCCTGAGTAACTGGGATTACAGGTGCACACCACCACGCCCAGCTAATTTTTGTATTTTTAGTAGACACAAGTTTTCACCATGTTGGCGAGGCTGTTCTTGAACTCCTGACCTCAGGTGATCCGCCTGCCTTGGCCTCCCAAAGTGCTGGGATTACAGGTGTGGGCCACCATGCCTGGTCAATTTTATTTTATTTTAGAGACAGAGTCTCATTCTGTCACCCGGGCTGAAGTGCAGTAGTGCCATCTCAGCTCACTTCAACTTTCACTTCCCAGGTTCAAGCAATTCTCATGCCTCAGCCTCCTGGGTAGCTGGGACCACACGTGTGCCACCACACCTGGCTAATTTTTTGTATTTTTAGTAGAGACAGGGTTTTGCTATGTTGACTAGACTGGTCCCAAACTCCTGGCCTCAAGTGATCTGCCCTCTTCGGCCTCCCAAAGTGCTGGGATTACAGGTGTGAGCCACCATATGTGGCCCATTCCCACAAATTTTAAATAAAATCTACCCAGTGTCTAGCTTAGAGTAGGCACTTTGTAAATGGTTCTTGAATAAATGAATCAATCTGTGAATGGATTAATGAATCCATGAATATAGATGTACCACCCACCCAGCAAGGCACAGAGCCTTCCAGGATATCTTCTGCCCATTTGACAGAGAAGCAAAACGCTAAACCACATGCACTAAGAATCACAACAATTCCCCATATGATGTCTCATTTTATTAACCTCTCCCTGCCAACAACCTTTGAGTTTGTTGGAACAGAAATGGAGGCAACTAAGTGCAGAACTTTGGCCTCCAAATCCAAGAGATGTCAATCTTCAGCACTGGCTTTGCCACCATGTGTTATGATTTATGTGACTTTCAGAGAGTCTCTTTCCTACTCCAAGGGACTTTTTCTTGTCTATAAAAAGAAAAGGGTAAAGCTGAATCTAAGATTGAAGATTCCCTTCTGATGCTAACATTTTCAGATTCCAGTATCTATCCAGGTAAGAAAGGAGGGCAAAAGAGGGTCAAATTTTACACATCACAAATTTCCCAATGCCTCCTCAAATCTCACCTGTGACTCTCTGGGTACTGCTCTTCCTGCCAATAATAAATGCTGCTCTTATTGTATGCTATCATGCTTGTGAGACTATGTGGGAAATTCTTCATACATTATATTATTTATTCCTCACAACAACTTGTGAGCCTGGGATTGATATATCATTTAGAAATGATATCTCTCTGCCCACAACAGGAAATATGACTGCAATGGCTTAAGCGATCAGGACATTCTGAACAAAGAAACAGAATGCTCCACTATTGGTTCAGCTTCTCAATGACACCATCAAAGAGCCAGGTTCTTATATCCTGCTGTTCCCTCAACCGCAGAGTGCTAGTTGTAGATTCACAAATGTGTTGCCTCATGGTCACAAAATGGCTACTGTGGCTCTGGACGTCACTACCTCACGCAACAGCATCCAAAGCAGAAAGGAAGAAAGGTAGCAAAAGACCTCTTCTCAAGCACTACTCTATTTTTATTGAAAAAAAATTATTCCAGAATCCTCTAAGCCAACTTTCCTTTTATCTCATTAGCCAAGACTTAGTCTCATGGTTACCCTTGGCTACAAGAAAGGGTGGGAATGTAACTGACTTTTTCAACCTCTGTAGAGAGAGATAGGCATGAAAAGAAGAAATGTAGCATGGCTACTGAGTAGGGACCAACAGCGTCTACCACCCTATTTATCCCTATTTGAAATTAAGAGAACAGGCTTAAAGAAAATTGTCTGCCCTTATTCAAGGTCACACGGTGAATAAGTTGCAGAATCATAAACATGGTTATGCCCAACTCCACAGCCTATGCTGCTATTAGCTACTGTCAAATCCTGTCCTAGGCAAGGATTAGATTTTAAAAGTTGAATGGTGAACTATTCGAGGAGAGTCACATTTTCTAAAAGGATATTGAAAGAGAAGAAGGATGTCAAGTCAGGCTTGAGAATCCGGTGGTCAGAGAGACGGGAAGTGGATCTCTAGCAGGGAATAGGATTCTACTCAGACACCTGGGAGGATGTTGGAAAAAAGGCAGCATTGTCCTAAGCCCTTGTCACCCTCCCCCGACCACAAATTTGGCTTCACAGGGATTTGACTTGCCCTCATCAGCATAAGCAGCTGAGTCAGAAGAAGATCATCCTGGGGAGAGCGGCAGCAACCCTGGGAATAAGGCTTGGTCATTCCTGAGCCATGTGTCAAGGGGCCTTTAATAACATAATCACTCTCTTCTACAGAGGCCAGTGGTGACAAGCCTTTTAATGAAGGATAATGGTATTTTGCATTTAAATATATTCAGCCATTGACTCATTACCGCAGTAGCCACTGGAAACACAAGCAAATGAGAGGAAAGGGAGAATGTGACAGGCTTCCGGAGAAACCAGGCTAAAATGTAGACCACCACCAGGGACCCTCATGGCTGCTGCATAAAGCACGGGCAGCTCCCTGGCCCTCTTTGGAGAAGTGGATTCTAGAGCACATTTCCATCATCACAGAAAGCCCTATAGGGCAGACCTAAAATGGAATGAGGATGGAAGACGGTTGGTTTCCGCAAAGGAAAATCAAGACACTGGGACCTGAAAAGGGGTAAATGGATGTTGGTGAAGCAAAGCAGATGCTCACTGTATGTCATTTAATTTGAGAGTTGCAGACTTCTGAGGCCAATGAAAGCTATGTACCTTCTCTCCAAGTGAAAAAAATTGCAAGCAATTTTATAAACACAGAATTCTGCTTAGAGTTTCAGAGGGGTCCCTGAAGCCAAACAATGGGCAATGACCCCAGTTCGGAATGTCTAATGTTCTGGGAATTTCAGTAAGAGAGGGGGACTGGAGGGAGTAACTTTTAACAGCTTTCCAGCCTGAGACATCTCCAGAGATTCCTTTCTTCTCCACCCCAATGCCCTTAGTCTGGGAACAAGAAGAATTTGTCTCTACTCCTAATTATCCGGTAAGACACAAATGATGCAAATATTATGCTAAATGAGGCCCCTTAAAATAGCAGAGAGCAAGCCAGCAGCAAAAGATGCCTTGTCATTTGCAATTTGCAAACGAGTTTGATGCCTTTCTTGAGCCTCTCCCCACCTCCCCACCCCTGTTGTTGATGTTAATCTGAACTCCTGAAGGAGTCACCTTCCCCTAGAAAGGTGTCCCTTGAGGGGAGGAGAGAAGGAAAATGGGGGGATGGAAATGCTTCTTGATTGCCTACATCTGATTAGTAATTACACGCCAAGAGCCACTCTGGAGAGAAACACTGTCTCCCTCTGATGAGGAAGAAGTTTGATGAGGCAGATGTTCCAGGTGGAGGTTGGGGTGGAAAGGGGATGAGGAAGAGAGGAAGGTGGTAACAGATATACAACTGGGGGA
Source organism: Cheracebus regulus (assembly GCA_963574635.1). NCBI lineage: Eukaryota > Metazoa > Chordata > Mammalia > Primates > Pitheciidae > Cheracebus > Cheracebus regulus. The sequence goes on from CAUYQU010080184.1 coordinate 9,730, forward strand.
CCTGCTGCTAGTTGGGCTGAGGTAGACATAGGCAGATTATCGTGTATATAATCTTCACAGCATTTCCACCTTGCCATTTATCGGCATGAGTGACCTTGAGCTTTAACTTGCCCTCATCAGCATAAGTAGCTGAGTCAGAAGATCATCATGGGGAGAGCAGCAGGACCCCTGGGAATAAGGCCTGGTCATTCCTGGGCCATGTGTCAATGAGCCTTTAATGGCTTAAACTCTGTGCTTCAGTTTCTTTATCTGTAAAATGGGAATAAAGCTGGTACTGTCAGAGGCTCCTGAACCAGAGCAACTCCATCTTAAACAGAAGCTGAGTAAAATAAGGCTGAAACCTACTGGGCTGCATTCCCAGATGGTTAGGCATTCTAAGTCACAGGATGAGATGGAAGGTCGGCACAAAATACAGGTCACAAAGACCTTGCTAATAAAACAGTTTGCAGTAAAGAAGCCGGCTAAAACCCACCAAAACCAAGATGGTTATGAGAGTGACCTCTGGTTGTCCTCACTGCTACACTCCTATCAGCTCCATGACAGTTTACAAATGCCATGGCAATGTCAGGAAGTTACCCTACATGGTCTAAAAAGGTGATGCATGAATACTCCACCCCTTGTTTAGCATATAATCAAGAAATAACCATAAAAATGGGCAACCAGCAGCCCTTGGGGCTGCTGTCTATGGAGTATCCATTTTTTTATTCCTTTACTTTCCTAATAAACTTGCTATCACTTTACAGATTGACTCTGAATTCTTTCTTGCGGGAGATCCAAGAACCCTCTCTTGGGGTCTGGACCAGGACCCCTTTCCTGTAATAGTACCTGCTTTTTAGAGCTGTTGTGAAGAGTGAATAGAGTGCCTTATTAGAGTACCTGCATCCAAACAACTCCAGTTTGGCCCCCAGTTGACAGGATATCATGCTTGACACACCACAAGACATTAGGAAATCTATCCAGTCTCTCCCAACAGGGCTGTCATCCCATATCCTTAATAAAAATAACAGCCTAGCCGATGGTTAACCTCCAACTACTTTTGTCACCAGAAAGGAACTGTGGCTTGGGCAATCCTAGATCCAACTAACCAAAAATTACTTTTGACCCTTGAATGTGCAGTTGACCCGTTAACAACATGGGTTTGGACAGCACAAGTCCATTTATACTGGACTTTCTTCTGCCTCTGCCACCTCTGAGTCAGCAAGATCCACCTCTCCCCTTTCTTTGCCTCCTCTGTTTTCTCAACATCAGGACGATGAGAATGAAGATGTTTATGATGATCCACTCCCGTGTAATGAATAGTAAATCTATTTTCTATTTCTTATGATTTTCTTAAACATTTTCTTTAGCTTACTTTATGGTAAGTATAAAATACATGTAACATACAAGATATGTGCTCATCGACTTTTATATTATTGGTAAGGCTTCCCGTCAACTGTGGGTTATCAGTAGTTAAGTTTTGGGGGTGTCAAAAGTTATATGCAGATTTTTTACTGAGCAGGGGATCAAGTCAAGTACCTAATCTCCTTGTTCTTCAAGGATCAATTACAATTGGTTTTAACTGTTTTCATAAACTTCCACCATATCCGGAGAATGGAACTTTCACTTCTTTATTGTTCTTAATGGTTCAAAATGTAGACAAGACCCCAAAGGAAGAACTCCTATCAAGCACTAACTAGGATGATGGATGGACGGATGCAGGCGGCCTGGCGAAGGTTTCTCCCACTCCTTAAAAATCTGAACAGATGACTCAGTCCACAAATTGATGAGTGACCTTGGACAACTGGCTTTACTTCTCTAGGCCTCAGTTTCTTCGTGAGTAAAAATGGACATAATAAAAGTAGGCTTCTCCACAGCTTCCTCTTTCCTCTGCATTTACTTTTTTTTCTCCAAATGACTTAAATCAGAGTCCATCTCCTCTCCCTTTCTGCAGAGTATACCTATGTTCCACCAAAGCTAGGGAAACTAGGGGGCATTAGTTAGCTAATGAATAATCTAGAGTAATGGGGTAAAGTCTTAAATATACCTTTTAAACTTTTAACAAAAAGAAAATATCTATATATTTGATCAAGATTTTTAAAAAGCCTTAGAACTTTTTTGCTCCTCCAAAAATCGTAAGCTAAATTAGAACACCAAACACCAACTCCTTAAGAAGAAATTTTAATGAAGATAAAGGACAAAGGAGAAACTGTTCATTTCCCCAACTAGCCCAGACAAATAAAAAAGAGACTCTGTCATATATAAAGAGCTCTTACAAATCAATAAGACATACAAAAGAAAACTAAAACTCCAATAAAAGATTAATGAAAAACATAATTCTCGGTAGAATATATATGTCTAATAAGCTTTGAAAATGTTTAAATTTTTATTAAGTCAGTGTTTTCAGTATCAAAAAATGCAAATGGAAACAATAAGACTGCCTTTTAAACATATTATACTTGCAAAGACAAAAGAGAAAGAGATAAAAAAAAAACCTCTGTACTGGCCAGGGTAAGGGATATATGCTCCAACACTGCTGGTGGTAATGTAAATTAGTTCAACCTTTCTGGCAGGACAATCCTAATTATGTTAAAAATATATATGTATGTACATTTAGGCATACCAAAAAGACTGCTGAGAGATAAAATAAATGTTAACAGCAATTTTCTTTGTGTAATAAGATTAGAGTGATTTTTATTTTCTTCTTTATATTTTTCTGTATTTTCCAAATTTCCATAGTGAACATGAATTGCTTTCATAATAAGGAAAAAAGAAAAACAATGAAAAGACATTTTTTTAAACCTCATTATGTTCTTTTGAAATGTATTTTTTACAGTTTCATTCCAGGATGCTTGGTTTTGCAATGCTAAGCTTTTTCTGAAGAGTTTTGTACTTCATCCTGAGAGAGTTAGAGAATGCAAAGAACTGCTAGTTATTCTAGTCTGTCTAGCAAAAGAAAAAGCACACCTGCTTTGCCCTCAGCAGACCCATGTGGGTACAGCAGCCTTGCCCCTTCCTGGCAGTGTGACCTTGGGTGAATTGTTTAACCTCTCTAAGGTTTGGATTTTGCATCGTTCAATGGAGACATATAATCACTTCTACCACATAGGATTGAGTGAGGTAGCACATGTAAAGTGCCTGGGACAATGCCTGATGTATAGAGGTGCTCAGTAAACGGTAACTAGCACATACCAGATTGTGGGGAAAAGGCACCAAGTCTTCATAAATGAGAAGTCGTCATCCAGGGAAAAAAAATCATCCCTTTTGGAGAAAATTATTCTGCTAAGAAAGTCTCATGTCATCACTCCCATTTTCTGAAAGAGTCATTGGAAGTTCTCAGAAAGGTAGAATTCTTTGCTCAAGATCATCCCAGGACTTCAAAGATTAGGGGTTGAAGAAGCAGCATAGCCCAGCTTTCTTTACTCTTAAAATAACGTTCCACTGCTATCTTCATAGCCCAGAATGGCATGTTGACCCTCTTCCCCTCAGACCAACAGCAACATCTCCCACTTTCTACCAACATGAACCTCTAGGGCTCATTGCTGTTCATTAATCATGGGAAAGCTTGCACTTCATCTAAATGACTGTGAGCGGTATCCCCAGTTTCCACTAGGTTGGGGACATGTGATGCCACCCTGTTCCTGATAATTGAAAGTGCTTCAACAGGGAGATTTTACCTGCCCAAATGTACAGGAAAAAAAATAGTACCTCTTTGTCTTTTTAACACTAATATATATGTCCTAATATCAGGCTAGGTGTCAGGTATCAATTCAGATACATTCTCCCAAGGCCAGACTCCCCAGTTGATCTCCCAGCAGCTGTTTTTCCTGATGCTCATTGCTATTGTTCTTCCATTATTGCTGTCTATGCAGCCGCCCCCTGCTCTCTAAGCAACTAGAGACTTCGCTCTCATGCCAAGCTAGAAGTCCTGGAATGAGGTTTCTGTACCCTGATGCAGTGATCCATGTGTTGCTCTTGCTAACAGAAGCAATAGCCTTTTCCAAATGTGGAATAGGAGGGCCCATGGGAGGCAACCTATGGAACGGGACCTATGGAATAATAGGAGGACCTACAGGAGGCAAAAGAGATTGGGACCCCAAGTATCATCATTCTGCAGTGATACAGTCATGCTTCCACTGTGATCAGGAGAGGCTTCTAATGCAACCACTTGCCCCTGTTCATTAAGCCACTAACGCAGGCCAATAAAACCCAGCCATATGATCCTATCCTAGGACGTAGAAACTGCTGCCTTCACTTCATATATATAGACTGCTTCTCATTGCTTGAAATTCACTGTTGTTTCACCACACCCTTTTCTCTGCCCCACAGAGAAAGAAGAGAGGTCTATTTTGTTGTGTTTATAGTGAGTGTTGAAAAAAAGGAGGCATGTTGGATTTTGCCTTTTCACTGAGTTTTAGTGAGGAACACCAAGGCTTACTCTATTGTCTCTCTAGGTTGTTTTATCCATGCCCAAAATTAAACTGCCATTTATTGACAAACACTTCCAAATATTTACCTTCAGGAGAGTTTTCTCGTCTCAGCTACAGACTTATATAAAATACTCTGTATTCAACATCTTTTGTTGAACATAATACATTATATTTGTTGACTAAAATGCATTCCATGCTCAGCATGTCCAGGGTCAAAGTCATGATCTTCTTCTATTCCAACACACCCAATCTTCATGAGCCATCCACGCAGTTCCCCAAGTCACCTGGCATCATTCATGGCTTCCCCTCTTTCCCCATCGTCACTTCACCTCTTCTTTTCCCTGCGCCCCATCTCCCTCCCCCTCTTCCCCTCCCTTTCTCCTCTCTCTCTCCTTTTCTAACCTATCGCTGGGCCCTATTTTCTCTATTAAATCACTTTTGAATATGTCAAATCCATCTTCTTATCTCTGTCTCAACCTAAACCACACTAATCTAACCCATTTCCGTCTCTTGCCTGGACAATTGCAAGTATTGCCTTTCTGACTTTGCTACAGTCACTCTAGCTCCAATCTAATCTTTAGGCAGAGAACCTTTTCAAAACACAGATATAATCATGTTGTCCCCACTTAAAGCCCATTAAATGGCCTCCCATTGTCCTTTAAATAAAGACCAATATATTCACCATAGCTCAGAAGGCCACGCATACAGGGTGTGCCCTGCCTCCCTTCTTCTTGAATCACCCACCTGATCACTCTCTGCTTACCTGCCACACTGGCCTCCTCAAGGTCGCTCAGATGTCCCACCGTATTTGGACACTATGAGGTTTTCAAATGAGGAATAGGAGACCCTTAGGCAAGAGAGACTGGGACCTCAAATGTCCCACCATAGGACCTTGACATTGGCTGCTCCCTCCTAACACCCTGGGCCCCTCCCTCACCTGGTTCATTCCCTACCTTTATATATCAACTCTGATGTCATTTCCTTTCTAACTCTCCAACCTAGTCTCATTTCATTACTGTGCATTTTCATGAATGTGTTTCTTTCCTTCACAGCATTATCTCCGTTTATAATCACAGGTTGATGGGTGTGATTAGTCTATCTCTGCAGTAAAACCACAAGCTCTTTTAAGACAAAAACTGGTCCATTCTGCAATCCCCATTTTGTATCCCTAATTCTTTGCATGATGTATTAGTCTGTCTTGCTGCTGTTAATAAAGACATACCTGAGACTGGGTAATTTATAAGGGAAAGAGGTTTAGTTGGCTCCCAGTTCCAGAAGGCTGGGGAGGCCTCACAGTCATGAGGGGAGGCAAATGAGGAGCAAAGTCATGTCACACACGGCAGCAGGCAAGAGAGCTTGTGCAGGGGAACTCCCATTTATAAAACCTTCAGATCTCATGAGACTTACTACCTAGAGAACAGTGTTGGGGAACCACTCCCATGATTCGGTTATCTCCACCTGGCCCTACCCTTGACATGTGGGGATTATTACAATTCAATGTGAGATTTGGGTGGGGACACGGCCAAACCATATCACATGAGTCAGAGTCAAGTCAGAATTAGAAAGGAGAGAGGAGTATTCAAATGGCTCCTGGGCCTTTATTTATTGGCCTTTCCAAGTAAGAACTCTAATCCTTCCTCCAATTGCTATCAGCAAAACTGAGAGGCAAAGTGGACCATGAGATAAATGTCAGGCTGCAGAAAAATCTAAGATTGACTGCTGTAATTGGCACCATTGGTTGGCATCATGAGTAGTCATAACAAGCAGGAATTTGTTATCAAAGAACTCTGTGTTTTCAGGGGGGAGATACCCTCCCTGTTCTCTATTTCACTTAAAAAAAAAAAAGTTCAATTATCTCTTTAATTAAAAACAAATGAGATTTTTCTGATTATAAAGTCAAGGTGGAAATCCCACACCAAGTATTTAGAATAGCAGATGAGAAGCCTCATTATGTGTGTGTGTGTGTGTGTATTTGTGTGTGTGTGTATTTGTGTGTGTGTGTGTCTTGCCCATGCACGTTGCATGCATAATCAGTGTTTAAACTGGGTCTTACAACCACCATACCCTTAATCCACCCCAGTTTGTACAATGGGACTATTCCTGCTGCTGATTGGACCAGGGATGAATACCTCATCCAAGCCCAGCCAATCAGATTCCATTCCCTGGAAACACAGAATTGGAACCAAGAAAATCAGTCTCTGGGTAACTGGACCTGTAATGCATGAACATGGTCGGGAGCCATCCTTTGCACCCCATGCGGACTAAGTGACAGAGAAATTCCGTCTGCTAAGAAAGCTGAAACAAATGTGCAGAAAAAAGTAGAGATGGACTGCCGTGTTCTAGTTCAATCTCCAGTTTTATGTGTCAGCCTTTTCATGTCCCAGGCACACACCCGCCCCAGGAGTCCATGGCCTGTCCAGTATCATCCTTCTAATAAATGTCCTTTTGAATTAACAAGATCAAGGAAGTTTCTGCAACTTACAACTGAAGCAGTACTAACAAATTTGCACACCTCGTCCTTGCTCAAATGTCTCTCTCTGTGAGTCCTTTCCTGACCGTTCCCTTTAAATTACACATACTACTTATCTCCTTCCCTCTTTATTTTTCTTCCTCCTACTTATGTCCTTCTAATATTTGTATATATATTAAAATATATGTGTGCTATATAACTGTTTATTTTTTATTCTTTTTATTGTCTCATCCCACTAAAATGTAAACTCTACAACAGAGATTTTTAAATTATACACAACAAAACAAATCATAAGTAAAAGCAACCCATAATTTTTTTTCAAGCTACAGACCAGAGAAAATATTTGCAATGCACATAACCAACAAAGAGTTAAAAGCAACAGTATATAGAGAGTTCCTGTAAATTATAAGAACAAAATAAGCAACTCAGGAGAAAAATTGGCAGTTCACAGGAGAAGGAACACAAATAATAAATGCCATGGAAAGATGCATAGCCTCATCCATAGCCAAGAAAATAAAAACTAAAATAAGATGACATTTATGCCCATCATTTTGGGAAACATATATAAGTTGACTTGTTTTCATTTATTCATTCAATTAGTTTAGCAAACATTATTAAACAACTGGTATGTGCCTATTCTGGGCACTGGCAATACAGCAGTGAGCAAAACAGACAAAAATCCCCACCCTTAGGGAGTGTATACTCTACTGCACATAATAATAACAAAAAGAAATCAGATAGGCTGTTAGTGATACCTACTAGGGTGAAACTTTAAAACAGATAAGGGTATGAATTAGTTGGGTAGAATTAGAAGTTTTAAAGAGGGTGGTCAGGGAAGGCATTGTGAAGAAGCAAAGACTAGAAGGAAATGAGAGTGATCCACGTAATATCTACGGAAAGAGGCTTTAAGACAAAGAGACCAAGTGCAAAGACTCTGAGGCAGGCATTTCTCTCTTTGCCTTGTTCAAAGAATAGAGAAGAGACTATTGTGGCTGCATCAGAGTAGACGAAGGATCGTGGCAGGAGATGACATCAGGGAAACAACATGGAGGGCAGATCACATAGAGTCTTTTAAGTCTCAGTGAGGACTTTGGCTTATACTTGGAGGACAGGAGTGTTTTTCTGTTTGTTCACTGATGTATCCTCAACACCTCCAATAGTGCCTGACACACAGAAGACACCCAACAAACAGTTGTAAAACCAAACTATGCAGTCAACAAAAATTTCTGCTATAAAAATATATATGATATAGCACTCAGTTCGGTTTTATTTATTTATTTTTATTCAGTAGGTTTTGGGGAAACAGGTAGTATTTGGTTACATAAGTTCTTTAGTGGTGATTTCTGAGATTTTGATGCACCCATTACACACTTAATTACTTTTGTAAAAGAGAGATTACAGAAAACGATAAAAGTAGGTGATCACAGACTTTTTTTTTTTTCCGAGAGAGTCTTGCTCTGTCACCCAGGCTGGAGTGCGGTGGCACTATCTCAGCTCACTGCAACTTCTGCCTCCCAGGTTCAAGCAATTCTCGTGCCTCATCCTCCCGAGTAGCTGGGACTACAGGTGTCCACCACCACACTCAGCAAATTTTTGTGTTTTCAGTAGAGATGGGGTTTCATCATGTTGGCCAGGCTGGTCTGGAACTCCTGACCTCAAGTTTTCTGCTGCCTCAGTTTCCCAAAGTGACAGATTGTAAACAGTGATTGATTTGGGGGTCATTAACTTGGGTTCTATTTGTTTTCCATTTTTATGATTGAATTTTTCTTTAAAATGAACTGTAATATTTGAAAGGAGAAAAATAAATGCATAAATTGAATGAAGGAAGAAAGGAGGAGGCTAAGAAAAGGAGAAACTAATTTAGGCTGTGGAAATTCAGCCCATGTCCTGTCCCCCAACCTCCATCCTCTATCTCTTTCATACATAAACACACACACACACACACACACACACACACACACACGCACGCACGCACGCACGCACACACCTGGAAGCCCTCCCTCCTGACTTGGCCTTGGCCTTGGCTGCATTCCAGGCTCTCTCTGCTCTTGACAACCCCTCATGCCCTCCCAGAAGCTAGATACATAGCAGCTCCCTGCTTCCCTAGCCACAGTGGAGGCTGCATCAGATTCACAAACAAAGGCAATTCACAAGGGCCTGCCACCTGGCCCCTCTAATTGCCCAAACTCCTAAAAAGAAATAAATGATGACTCTTACTGAGAAAGTAGAAATGACCAGCCATTAGCCCCACATGGCTGCAGAGAAGCCTCCTTGAGGAACACCCAGAAATGGGACTCACACTACCAAAAAGACCACCACTGCCCCAGGAGAGTTATTGTCAGCTGACCAGAATGACCCTTGACTGGGTGTCTGGAGACTAAATATTAATCCTCCTAATGTGAAATCAAGGCCACTGGAGGCTGATGGAACTAGGCACAAACCCCATCTTTACCATTTGTTAGCTGTGTGGCCTTGGGCAAATTACGCTGCCTCTCTGAGTCTTGTCTATGTCTATAAAATAAGAGCAGTGATTTGAGAACACATGGACACAGGGAGGGGAGCATCACACAATGGGGTCTGTCAGGGGGAAATAGGGGAGGGACAGCGGGGGGTGGGGAGTTGGGGAGAGATAGTATGGGGAGAAATGCCAGATACAGGTGATGGGGAGGAAGGCAGCATATCACACTGACACATGTGTACCTATGCAACAATCTTGCATGTTCTTCACATGTACCCCGAAACCTAAAACGCAATAAAAAAAAAGCAGTGATAGCACCAACCTCAAGGAGTTGTTACACAAGCTAAGTGAGAAAAGTGCCCAATAGAAGCTACTGATGTTTTTTTATGGGCATCCTTCTCCCTCGGCCTGTGTACCCTTCCCCCATCCCTTTCTATAATTTATTACTCCTCCAAGATTCAGTTCAGATGTCACTTCCTCCAGGATGCCTTCCCTGACCTCTTCAGGCTGAATTAGGTGCCCTTGCCCTGTACCCCTACTGCACACACTTCTTACCTGTATAATTCAGGGCTCCTTGGTTGTAGGTGACAGAGATTGCCCTGGCTAACTTAAAACAGCAAGGGAGTTTATTGGAAGAAGGTCAGGGCTCTGGAAACCAATTTGCGTTTGGAGAATGGGCCTTGGGAACGAACCAAGGATGCTCCAGGAAGCTGGCATGGAAATAGAACCTCAGATCTCTTCAGCCGCTTGTCCCTATGCTCAGCGTCAAGTTCCAGGGAGGGGATGGTGGACTGGCCTTGTTAAGAGCAAAGGCCCGCTCCTTGGCCAGAGTAGAGCACAGCCCCCAGTTATGTCCCCATCACAGTGTCTTCAGCGGGGAGAGGTTACCTCAATAAAGGAAATGATCTGTGAAATGAAGGTGGGAGATGCTCCGTGAACAAACAGAAATCTCAAATATAAGTAGGGATTTCATTTCATTCATTCATCTGAGTCTCCACCCCTTTGTGCACTGTCTCAAAAAGTTTGCTGAATGAATGACGGGGAACCACAGCCTACAAGGCAAAAGTGCTAAGAGCACCAACTTAGGCACAAAGAATGGGAGGCAAGTGGGAGGTAGTGTTTAAAAACACAGACTTAGGAGTCAGACACAGGTGAATTCCACTTCAGCTTCGCATTCATCTTTGACTCTGCTCTCTTTGACACTGGGCAAATTGCTCTCCAGACTTCAGTTTTCTTATTTGTAAAGGGGTGATAATTATAACAGTATCTTTGTAAGGCTGTTGTAAGGATCAAAGAAAAAGATTTATGTAATGAATTTCTGCAATGCCTGGGACATAAGTGCTCAATAAGACACACTGTCAATATTCTACTGTTTTGATCAGTGTTGTTCTTCCTATGAGACATGTGGGAGAGAAGCGAATCTGCTGACTTCAAGAAGCAGAGCCTGATGGAGAAGGAGCCATTGTGATGGGCATCCGCTAGATTAACAAGATGGGAACCCTGCCTTTTTGAAGCTCAGAGTTGAATGAGGGAGACAGATGAATTCTCACCCAAGAAAAAGTGTGAACCTCATATTTTAAAAACATTTAAGAAAAATAAACATATGATGAAAAAATTACACAGCCCAACCATCTTGAGGTGACTCGTGAAAATGGTTTGCAATTTACTTGACCCAGAAAACCCCAAAAAACCATGCAAATCAAGAGGTTCAAATCTTCATGTTCACTTTAAGAAGAGCTGTGGAACTGCCTGGGCCATCATGTGTACGCATATACAAAAAGCCACCAAGTATCTGAAAGATGTCACTTTACAAAAACAATGTGTATCATTGCAATGTGACAAGGGTAGCATTCTGGGTATGCCCAGGCCAAACAGTGGGGTTGGACACAGGTAAAGTGGCCCAAAAAAAGAGTGCTGAACTTTTGCTGTATGTACTTACAAATTCAGAGTACTGCTGAACTTAGGGGTTTAGAGGTAGACTCTCTGGTCATTGAGCTTATGCAGGTAAGCAAAGCACCTAAAAATGCACCACCAGATTTCAAGAGCTCATGGCTGGACTAACCCATACATGAGCTCTCCCTGCCACAACGAGCTGATCATTACGGAATAGGAACAGATTGTTACTAAACCAGAAGAGGAGGTTGCACAGAAGAAAAAGATATCCCAGAAGACACTGAAGAAACCAGAACTGATGGCATGGGAGTAATTCAACAGAAAATAAATGCAAATGACAGTAGGAGAAAAAATTATGCAGCCGGTAGAACCAGATGCAAGATGAAGGCAAATCAAATGCAGTCCAAGACTGAATTAATTCAAGTCACTAAATATCTTGAATAATGATGAAATGCCTCAGAAGGTAAGAGGACTCATTCAACAAGCCTTCCAAAGTCAGAACTTGAGCTAGGGTTTAGGATAAGCTTGCAGAGGTCAAGAAGGAGGAGAGAATTCTGGGCAGAGATGCTGCACTAGCAAACACGTGGAAGTCTTAGAAGACCGTCTTAGCCCAGGGGGCTATCACAAAATACCATAGACTGGGTGGCTTAAACAAGAAACACTTTTCACATTTTGGAGACTGAGAAGTTCAAGACCAAGGTGAGGGCAGATTCATTTCCTGGTAAGGAGCCTGTTGCAAGGTAGCAGATGTCTGCCTTCTTGCTTGCAGATGGCTGACTTCTCTCTGTACCTTCACATGGTAGAGAGCTCTGGACTCTTCCTTTTCTTATGAGGACACTTAATCTCATCATGAGGGCCCCACCCTCATGACCTCATCTACACCCAATTACCTCCCAAGGGCACCATTACATTGGGTTAGGGCTTCAACATATAAATTTCGGGCAGGGTGGGGCCACAAACATTTGGTCCATAACAAAGACTTAAAGGAAGCAAAAGGGGAGACTATCATTTTGCACATGGCTTAAATTTCTGACACATCCTGTCTCTCTGAATGGTTTTTTTTTTCTTCTTCTTCTTGAGACAGGGTCTCACTTTGTTGTCCAGGCTGGAAGGCACTGGTGCAATCATAGCTCACTGTAGCCTCAACCTCCTGAGCTCAAGTGATTCTCCTGCCTCTGCCATCAGAATAGCTGGGACTCTAGGTACACACCACCATGCCCACCTCATTTGCTTTTTCTTTTAGTGGGAGACGAGGTCTTGCTTCATTGCCCAGGCTGGTCTCAAACTCCTGAACTCAAGCGATCTTCCTGCCTTGGCCTCTCTAAGTGCTGGGAATATAAATGTGAAAACACGAGCCACGGTGCCCAACCACCTTCTGAATCTTTATGGCTTAAGTTCTAGCTCAGACGGAGGCTGAGTCAGTCAAGCCTGGCCTTGCATAAGAAGCAGCTGCTAATGTTTCCTTCTACAATTCAGAGTCCTCGGCTCTGCCCTAGATACACCAAAGCAAAATCAGGGAATCTGGATTTTTGTTTGTTTCCTTGAGTAATTTTTTAAATTAACTTTTTTATTGAGGCAAAATTTACAGTATAAAATTCACCGTTTTAAAATGTACAATTCAGCAGTATTTAGTACATTCACAATGTCTGCAACCATCACTTCTATCTAACTCCCAAACATTATCACTCCCAAAGGAAAGCTCATCTCTCATTCTCTCATCCCAGCAACTAGCAACCACTAACCTGCTTTCTCTATATATAGATTTGCCTATTCTGGACATTTCACATAAATGGAATCATTGAATATTTGTTCTTTGCAACTGTTTTTGTTCACTTAGCATAATGTTTTCAAGGTTAATCCATGTCGAAGCATGTATCACTTCATTAATTTTTTATTATCATTTTTTTGTCTCACTCTGCCGCCCAGGCTGGACTGCAGTGGCACAATCATGGCTCACTGCAACCGCCACCACCTAGGCTCAAGTGATCCTCCCACTTCAGCCTCCTGAGTAGCTGGGACCACAGGTGATGCCACGCCCAGGTAATTTTTGTACTTTTTGTAGAGACAGGTTTTCACCATGTTGCCCACGCTAGTCTCAAACTCCTGGGCTCAAGTGATCTGCCTGCCTCGGCCTCCCAAAGCACTGGGATTATAGGTGTGAGCCACAGCACCCAACCTGGCTATACCACAACTTGTTAATTTATTCATCAGCTAATGGATATTTGGGTTGTTTTCACCTTTTGGCAATTGTGCATAATATTGTCCCCAAGTGATTCTGATTTTACTAACTTGAGAGCTGGCATTTGGGAACCAGTACTGAGGTTACAATCATTTAAAAAAATATATCAAACTTCTTGAACTTCAGCATGCTTCCCTCAGAATCACCTGAAGAGTTTGCTGAAAGTACAGACGCTGAAGACCCACGTCCTGCAGATATCCTGATTTAGTAGATCTGGGTGGGACCTGGGAATCTTCATTTATAATGAGGCCCCACCCTTCATCCCTGATGCAATTCTCATACAAGTGGCCTACCCACCACTCTGTAAGAAACAGTGATTTAAAAAGAGGATATCCATGGTGGCTTGCACGCTGAGTCATTTTTTTTTTTCCCTGTTCGTTAACATTTGCCAAAATTTGTTAAATATTCAATAGGGAGCATGTTTTATTTTTATATTCAGAATTATTTTGGATAGTAATGAATAAAGAAAAAAAGGAAAAGATTCTAATGCCTGGTCTGATTATGCCTCTCCCCAGTCCTACCCTTACCAGCTAAGACTTCTTGTTTTTGTTTGTTTTGTTTGAGATGGAGTCTCTCTCTTGTCACTCAGGCTGGAGTGCAATGGCGCAATCTTGGCTCACTGCAGCCTCTGCCTCCTGGGTTCAAGCGATTCTTCTGCCTCATCCTCCCAAGTAGCTGGGATTATAGGTGCCTGCCACCGCGCCCAGCTAATTTTCTGTATTTTCAGTAGAGATGGGCTTTCACCATGTTGGCCAAGCTGGTCTCAAACTCCTGACCTCACATGATCTACCTGCCTCAGCCTCCCAAAGTGCTGGGATTACAGGCTTGAGCCACTGCCCTCAGCTCAGCTGACTTCTTGATCCCACCTGCATGCTTCCCCAAGCTCAAGCCTTTCTGAAATGCACACACACGTGTTAAGAAAGCAATGGCCGATATCTATGCACAGGACACTTTTGCCGACGGCATGTCATACAATTTGCTTACTTATTGTGTGCCTTTTGGAGAATCTAAGGAAATCAGAGCTGGGGGCTGGATAATAGATTGAGGCTTGCAGGCATTTATGAGTGGTGTCTTTAATATGGTTCTGGAATATTTGCCCTATAAATTCTTAAGAACAGACTTATAGATTGCCCATTACCAACATTATGGGCTATTAATAAATCAGTTACAGTCATGTATTTTTTTAAAATTGTATTTCCCCCTTTCTGTTCACATTCTAAGCAGCTAAAAATTGGTGAGAGAACACCCGTGCTGGATAAGAGCTGCGGTTTCCTATAGAGAGATGGCAGGGGAAGGGGGTTGACAGCTAAATCTGAAAAGACAAACAGTTTGGAGGAAGAAAGGAAGAGGAGTTAGGGACCCTACCAGCTGGGTGGTGGTGTGACATTTTAGAGCCACTATCTATCTTCCCGTGTGCTCAGGCAACAAGGATGAGCCTGTTAGTGCCTGTCCTGTTTCCTTTGCTATAAATTCCCTTGGGATTTCTCTCCTCGCTCTGTGTTCACTTTGCATTTATGGATATGCTGCCTGGTGTGGACGGTGCCCTGGGCACTGTCAGGACTCTAGGGCTGGTATGCACACAAATGCAGTCACGTGGAGAGACCCGAATTCACCAGCTCCATGGTCCCCCTTCCCACAGACATAACTGGCAAAATCCCTGTTCTCCATCAAGTTTCTCATTCCAGTCTAGAAATTCCTACGGGATGACGTCACATTAGTATTTGGTACTCCTGGAAGCTGCTGGGTTTTTTTTTTGTTTGGTTTGGTTTGGTTTTCTGAGATGGACTCTCCCTCTGTTGCCAGACTGGAGTGCAGTGGCGTGATCTCGGCTCACTGCAACCTCCGCCTCCCAGGTTCAAAGGATTCCCCTGCCTCAGCCTCCCAAGTAGCTGGGACTATAGGCATGGCCACCATGCCCGGCTCATTTTTTTTTTTTTTTTGGAATTTTGGTAGAGGTGAGGTTTCACCATGTTGGCCAGGATGATCTTGATCTCCTGACCTTGTGATCCGCCCACCTTGGCTTCCCAAAGTGCTGGGATTACAGGGAAGCTGCTGTTTTTATACCACCACTGCCACAGCACTGCTTTCTACCTGTGGCACTCAGAGCTCCCTCAGACTGGCACTGACTTTCCTAGTGATGTAAATAGTTTATCTATCACCTGCCCCGCAGGAGGACACCACTGCACTGGTGCTGAGGACCACAGTGTTGTGGCACTTTGCATTTTTACCCATACAATCCTTTTCTCCCAGCAGTGTGAAATCTGTGATGATAAAAGTAAGAATCACAGTTTTTTTTTTCAGAACTACTCTTTTCCTTGAGCCCCCAGAACTTGTTGCTGAAACTGAGTCACAATGCCCACTGAAATGTTCCCCTACCAGTGGATTCACCTGAATGGATCCTTTGGTCCCTTTACAACTTTTCCTTATGCAGCTCCATCTCCCTCTACCCAAGCTACCATGCATGGCATTATGTCTGAACACCAAGTCACTGAGGCTGGTGGCATTTATTCCCCAGAAGGCTCCAGTGCAAACCAGTAGATGCAAACAGATAACAATGGATGGCAATTTCTGGCATCACAGACCCTGTGTGATATAAGAAGACATTGCTGGCTTCCATAACAAATCAACTTAGCATCACAATGGCCTAAGACAATCAAGGTTTATTTCTTACCAACTTCACAGTTTGATGCAGCTCAGAAGGTCTTCCTGATGGCTCTCCTCCAAGCAGTGACTCAGGGATCCAGTCTCCATTCGTCATGTGATGCTGCAATCTTCAATGCATGGCCTCCACTGTCACTGCAGAAGAGGAGAGAAAGGGGTTAGTGGTGGAATATATCTGAGACATGGCACCGAAGTACAGTTCCAGTGGTGAATCCGTACAGGTCTGCAGCAACCTCAATTATTGCCTCCTCAGAAGAAAGAACTCGAGAGGCGGCAGAATTGCAGAAAGAGAGAACGAGGCAAGTTTTAGCGCAGAAGTGAAAGTTTATTTAAAAGCTTTATAATGGGAATGAAAAGAAGGAAGGTACATTTGGAAGAGGGCCAAGCAGGCCACTTGAGAGATCAAGTGTACAGTTTGACTTTTGACTTGGAGTTTTATACGCTGGCATAATGCCGGGGTCTTGCATTATATCTCCCCTGATTTTTCCCTCAGGGTGGGCTGTCCACATGCGCATGCTTGAGCCCACCTGCCCAGCTCCTGAGAGCTTACTGGGAAGCTGCTAATCACCAGTTTCAGGTGTTTTCTATCTATTTCGACTGCCTTTCCCTGGCACCGTGACCAATTGTTATTTTAGAGAGATAATTAACAACCTGACCCACCTGATGGTCGCCCGACACTTCTGGCATGCGTGCGTGCGTGCGTGCATGCGTGTGTGTGTGTAGGGGGGAGCCCACCCAACCACTTGCTGAATTAGGACCTTCCCTAGTGGAGTCATCCTTGGAGGAGGAAATTGTCTCCAGAAGGCCCCTGTTAAAATGTTCTTTCAGGACAGGTGCGGGGGCTCACATTTGTAATCCCAGCACTTTGGGATTACAAGTGATCCACCAAGATGCCAGGAGTTCAAGCCCAGCCTGGGCAACATAGGGAGACCCTGCCTATACAAAAACATATAAAAATTATCTGGGTATGGTGGCACACACCTGGAGTCACAGCTACTAGGGGAGGCTGAGGCAGGAGGATCACTTGAGCCGGGTGAGGTCAAGGCTGCAGTAAGCTGTGATCACACCACCACACTCCAGCCTGGGTGACAGAGTGAGATCCTGTCTTAAAAAAATAAAAATATAGTGTGTGGGGGAGGGGAGGATGCCAAGATGGCCGAGAGAAGCCAGCGCCTGAACGCAGCTCCCAGAGATTGAGACACAGAGGGCTGGAGGACTTCACGGTTGCAAGCGAGGTGCCGGGTTCTTTTCTGTGGGACTGATAGAGCCTGAAATTGGGCCCAGGGAAGGAGCCGCAGGGCGAGAGCCGCCCAAGGGGGGCAAATCAAGACGGGAGGGGCGCGTCCCCACCTGAAACGTGCAGCTGGCTCGGAGGGTCGGGGGACTTAACCCCCTCGGTGCTCCGTTTCCTGATCCTGTGCTTATCTCATCCCTT
The DNA here is from genome assembly GCA_963574635.1 of Cheracebus regulus. Taxonomy (NCBI): domain Eukaryota; kingdom Metazoa; phylum Chordata; class Mammalia; order Primates; family Pitheciidae; genus Cheracebus; species Cheracebus regulus. The sequence goes on from CAUYQU010080184.1 coordinate 27,292, forward strand.
CTGCAACCCACGGTCCACGGGAGCCTGCCAGACGGTGGGGCGCCGTGGAGAGTCGATGCAAATCTGAGCAGCAGCTACCTTCAGGCTCGCAAGTTGTTGCAGGGACCTGGGCGGGAGTTTAGACTAACGCCAGAGGGAGGGACCGTCCCACAGAGAGAGGCAGAGTTGAAAGCAGGGAAACAGGCCATAAGGCCAGCAGGCCCCACCACCACAGAACTCAAACTGAAGCGCTGGCTAGAGAGGTTGGCAGCAAATACACCAGCTCGACCCCAACCAAGAAGATCCAGCTCTGGGAGAGACGCCATGGGGAAGGCGGGGCCCATCGCACCTGCAAACCAACCCCAGGGAAGGACCACCCACCCAGCAACCTGACTGAACCCGAGAGAGCCCAGCAACGCCCTCTGCAGGCCAAAAAAGATACAGCTCCAACCTCAATGGAAAAAAAGTCCACTCAGAGACTCCTCCTGAAATCACCAACTTCAAAGATTAAAGGGAGATAAATCCACGACGATGGGGAAAAAAACAGTGGAAAAAGGATGAAACCATCAAAGAACAGAACACTTCTTCTCCTCCCAGGGATCACAACTCCTCACCATCAAGGAAACAAAAAAAGGCAGACAATGAATCTGATGAATTGACAGAAGCAGGCTTCAGAAGGTGGGTAATAACAAATTTCTCTGATTTAAAAGACCATGTTCTAACCCAATGCAAAGAAAATAAGCACCCTGAAAAAAGGTTAGACAAAATGCTAACTAGAATAACCAGCTTAGAGAAGAACATAAACGACTTGATGGAGCTGAAAAACAGCACGAGAACTATGCAAGGCATACACAAGTTTCAACAGCCAAATCGATCAAGCAAAAGAAAGGATATCAGAGACAGAAGATCAAATCAATGAAATAAAATGAGAAGGGAAGATTAGAGAAAAAAGAGTGAAAAGAAATGAACAAAGCCTCCAAGAACTATGGGGTTATGTGAAAAAACCTAATCTACACTTGATTGGCATACCTGAATGTGACAGGGAGAATGAATCCAAATTGGAAAACACTCTTCAAGATATTATCCAAGAGAACTTTCCCAACCTAACAAGGCAGGCCAACATTCAAATCCAGGAAATACAAAGAACACCACAAAGATATTCCTCAAGAAGAGCAACCCCAAGGCACATAGTTGTCAGATTCACCAGGGTTGAAATGAAGGAAAAAATCCTAAGGGCAGCCAGACAGAAAGGTCAAGTCATCCACAAAGAGAAGACCATCAAACTCACAGCGGATATGTCAGCAAACCCTGCAAGCAAGAAGGGAGTGGGGGCCAATATTCAACATCCTTAAAGAAAAGAACTTTCAACCCAGAATTTCATATCCAGCCAAAATAAGCTTCATAAGTGAAGGAAAAATAAAATCCTTTACGGACAAGCAAGTACTCAGAGATTTCATCTCTACAAGACCTGCCTTACAGGAGCCACTGAAGGAAGTACTAAACAAGTAAAGGAATAACCAGTACCAGCCACTGCAAAAACATACCAAATGGTAAAGAATAATAATGAAATGAAGGAGCCATGTCAATTAATGGGCAAAACAACCAGCCAGTAACAAAATGGCAGGATCAAATTCAAATATAACAATATTAACATTGAAT
>CAUYQU010080188.1:0-30995 GCA_963574635.1 Cheracebus regulus
AGTCTCAGCTACTTAGGAGGCTGAAGCAGGAGAATCACTTGAACTGGGGAGGCGGAGGTTCAGCGAGCCAAGATCACACCACTGCACTCTAGCCTGGGCAACAGAGCAAGATTCTGTCTCAAAAAAAAAAAAAAAAAAAAAAAAAATATATATATATATATATATATATATATAAAGGCATTGAAGATCAAGGTTTTGGTCTTTCTGATGTGTCAGCGACAGGATATTCATGTTCCCCTAAAATTCTTATCTGGAAATCCTAACTTCCAAGGTGATGGTACTAGGAGGCAAGCCATTTGATAGGTGATCAGGCCATGTTTTGGAGCCCTCATAAATGGGATTAGTGCCCTAGAGAGTTCATCTCACTCTCTGCCACATGAAGATACAGTAAGTCACCAATCTGCAACTTGAAGGCCCCTCACCAGAATCCAACCATGCTGGCATCCTGATCTTGGACTTCTAGGTTCCAGAATTGTGAGAAATAAATTTCTGTTGTTTATAAGCCACTGAATCTATGGTGATCTGTTACACTTTTTGGTTTTTTTGAGACAGAGTCTTGCTGTCTCCCAGGCTGGAGTACGATAGTGCCATCTCTACTCACTGCACCTCCACCTCCCTGGCTCAAGCGATTCTCCTGTCTCAGCCTCCCAAGTAGCTAGGATTACAGGCATCCTCCACCACACTCAGCTAATTTTTGTATTTTTAGTAGAGACGGGGTTTCACCATGTTGGCCAGCCTGGTTTTGAACTCCTGACCTCAAATGATCCACCTGCCTCAGCTTCCCAAAGTGCTGGGATTACAGGCATGAGCCACTGTGCCCTACCTGTTACACTTTTTCTTATAACAGCTCAAACTCATTTGGGGTTGGCACATATGCTCTCCAAATTGACTGGTTCCCATGTTTTAAGTGCTAAACAATGACCCTCCACCATTGCTCAGGTAACTGCCTCCTCCGGTAAGAAGACTGCCCATCCCTAAAATCTCAGGACCTTCAGCCCTTTGGGTCTCCAAAGGCCCAGATGACAGGCTACTTCCTCCATAGAGCTCTCCCCAGGAAATGAAACCAGAGAGCCAGTATCTCCTTCTGCATGCCTACTGCACTTACTGTGTATGTCCTTAAAAGGATGGCACTGGCGACCTACTGGCCTTGTGTGGAGGTTGGTCCTTTGTGCTTGTCTTCTATCTCTTCTACCAAACTGCAAGCTACTGGTGAGCAGGGCTGTACTTTACACACCTCTATAGGACCAAAGAGGGCATGAGTGCTCCAAGAAAGCTGTGATTCACATAAATGTTTTCAGAAAAGAAACCAGAGTAAATTGTACACTACACTATAGAGTCCTTAATCCATATTACTGCAAAATACATTAATTGTGAAGCTTAAAGAACATCCCCACTGCTTACACAAAAGGTGTAACTTACATAATCTGCTCTCCCCAGCTGTTACTTATTTGTGGCAATTCCCTCCTGGCTTCTACTCCCTGTGTCGACATGTGGGATTACTGCACCATGAAGTATGATTTCCTTATTTATTCTTTACTCCAATCATAAAAGAACAGTTAATTTTCCTTTATAACAGTAAAAACAGTTGAAACTCCAAATAGCCAGAGATATCCCTAGGGTTTTCATGACTATGAAACTCAAAAGACAATTCAGGATATAAACCAGTATTTGTAAATACTGCCATAAAATTCATTGCCCAGGATATTTTTTTCTTTTAGTGTTTGTTTTTTTCCATATACAGTCTTCTTTGACAAAATATTGCAGTATGCCCACTGTTTGGAAATTGTGTTACCCAAAAGGTATGTAATGGGATGAGGTGATGATGCAAATAAGTGTTAAGACTATGAGCAAATGAATGGGAGCAGTAACAAAAGTCCAAAAGTCAGGAAAAATGAAAATCCACGAACTTGATGATGCTCCAGAGAGGAAACCAGCAAGTGTTGACGCTAAACTGGCAGAAACATCAATACTTCCTGGCTCCCCCACTGGGTGCATCAATTTACCACCGGCAGGCTGCTCTTCTGCTGCAAGTGACAAATAGTGAGTGCTTTCAATGACAGTATGAAAAGGAATGACCTATAATCTAGAAGCATGGCTATGGGCAGCAATGAAAAGGTGTGATTGCTGGGAGTCTGTCTCAGCTCTACTGCTGATTAGGTTAATGATGTTGGACAAGTCATTTCCTTTCACTGAAAAAATACCAGTGTTTCACAATATTTGTGTGATAAAAAGAGTTAACATAGAGGGCCTGACACTGCTACTCTTCCTAAGGCCTGATTGCAAGGTTGGTCCTTCGCTGGTGCCTGAGGACTCGGATTTTGGGAGGGTTCCCATCACCCTAACTGGTAAGAGTGGCTCACTCTGCTTAACCTGTGTAAACAATAGGGTTTACACTGAATATCTCCTTTCCTTCTTGGGGTCTGGAATTTTGCTGTGTACCAGATAGAGGGTGCCTATGTAACCAGCTCCCAATAAACACCCTGGGTACTGAATCTCTAATGAGCTTCCCTAGTAGACATTTCACACAAATTGTTAAAACTTGTTGCTGGAGGAATTAAGCATGACCTGTGTGACTTCAATGAAAGAGGACTGGAAGCCTGCACATGGTTTCCTCCAGACGTGGCCCCAGTGAGCCTTTTCCCATTACTGACTTTGCTCTGTATCCTTTTGTTATAATAAATCACATCCCAGAGCGTCTCTAAGTACTGAGTTCTGCCAGTGAATCATCAAACCTATGGTGGTTTTAAGGGCTTCTGACACAACTGGTATAGTGTTGAATAGTCTATCAAACATTTTTTTCAACAATCTTGTGAAATAGGTATTATTACTCCCATTCTATCGATGAAGAAACTGAAGTTCAAAAAGGTGAACAGAGAGTATGCCCAGAAGATAAATATTTCAGTGTTTACTATATCATACATGGTTGTTCTCAAATTTTAGTGAGCCTAAGAACCACTTGGAATGCTTGTTAAAAACACAGTTTCTTGGGGCCTATCACCCAAGACTTGGATTCAGTAGGTTCAAAGCCCAGGAATCTGTATATATAGTAAGCATCCAAGAATTTTTTTTTTTTTCTGAGACGGAGTTTTACTCTTGTTGCCCAGGCTGGAGTGCAATGGCGCAATCTCAGTTCACTGCAACCTCTGCCTCCTAGGTTCAAAGGATTCTCCTGCCTCAGCCTCCCAAATAGCTGGGATTATAGGCCTGCACTACCACTCCCAGCTACTTTTGTATTTTTAGTAGAGACGGGGTTTCACCATGTTAAGTCAGGCTGGTCTCGGACTCCTGACCTCAAGTGATCCACCCGCCTCCGCCTCCCAAAGTGCTGAGATTACAGGCATGAGCCACCACACCCAGCCCCAAGATTATTTTTATGTAAGTGGTCCAAAGACCACATTTTGAGAAACACTTTGTTGTACATGAACAACAGCCTTCAGTTCCCAATTTCTCAAGGTAGGTAGTAAATGGCAGAACTTGCACTAACTCTTTTAAACAAAGTTGAAGCTCATTTCACAACACAACTGCTTCCAAGTCCCTCAAACTCAGCAGTTCTTCTGGTTTGCTCTGTTTTCTTTCTACAGGTATCCATCCAGCTGATGGTGACTGAGTGCAAACAAAGGAAAGTACCTTACATTTCCAGCAGCAAATATCAGGAGGTCTCCTGAATCCAAATAATGGACTCTTACAAAGGTAAGTCAAATGATTCATAGCTCTTGGAGAGTTAACCCTGAAGCTTTGGTTTTCAAAATAGATTTGATGTGCTGGTGGCAACAGAAAACATAAGCTTATCAACTGTACTTAATGAGAATATAAATTTGCTCACAATTTTAGTTTGTACAATATTTAAACCATAGTGTTCTATGAGTGGCCAAGAAAGGAAGGGGGGTTAAAGATTATCTTTCTAGTAGACAGAGAAAAGTCTTAAGTAAACAACAACCTTTTTATGATTACTTTTTAAGTAGGCATGTAATTATTATTTTTTCTCATTTAAAATAAGTATAGTGACTGGGCATGTTGGCTCACACCTGTAATCCCAGCATTTTCGGAGGCCAGCACTTTGGGAGGCCAAGGCCTCACATGAGGTCAGAAGTTCAAGACCAGTCTGGCCAACATGGTGAATCCCCATGTCTACTAAACACACACACACACACACACACACACACACACACACACACACACACACAAATTAGCCAGGCATGATGGCAGGTGCCTGTAATCCCAGCTACTTGGGAGGCTGAGGCAAAATTGCTTGAACTGGAGAGGCAGAGGTTGCAGTAAGTAGAGACCACAACACTGCACTCTAGCCTGGGTAACAGAGCAAGACTCCATCTCAAAAAATAAAATATAATTAGTGGAGTATTTTTGTCCACTGAAAAGGAAATTATTTTCAGTGCTCTGCACTCATCTATAGCCCAGTCTGAAATGCATAAGCTTCTTGGTGGCTGCTTCCTCAACTAATCATTTTTCATCTGTTATTACTGACTCAGGTTGTGTCACCAATTCAGCTCAAAACAATTAAACAAGTATTAATTGAACATCTACTATTTACCTGATGCTGTGCTAACTGCAAGACCATTTTCAAGAACACTTCTGATTTTTCCAAGAATACCTTGGTAAAGAGAAAGGGACTAGGAAAACATTGCCACATTAATACTTTATGATAACATATAATAGAGACAACTAAAAGACAAATGATGGTATCTGCTAGAACAGGGTAGGCCTCACCAATCCTCCCATATTCCATTCAATAAATATGGGGCAAGAAATCAATGATTTCTACTTCACAAATACAGGTTAACCTTCTACATCTGGATATCCATGGTCCATTATCATTTATAAACCACATCTTCTATTATCAAGAAGTCAGCCAAACCAGCAATCCATCCATACACTGCAGTAATTGAGGGGCTGTCTGCCAATGTGCTGGCATAGGGCATCCTGTGCCCATATCTGCAGTGCTGAGCACTCATTCATCATTAAGCTGCAGCAGTGTTAACATATGCTGCAGTTGTGCCAATATGTTTGCTTTATGATCACCACTAATCTACCCTTATACTAGGCCAAGAAGGTAAATGTTAAGTGAAAGGAAATAAACTCAAGAGCCAGAACCTAATTCACTTGTGGAAGCCCAGAACCTCCCTCCACCTAACCAGAAAAACTCTCTCAGTCTTGAGGATTCCAGATGTAAAAGGTTCATCGGTATAAAGCACTACAGATGTACAAAACTTCCACCACCTTGAAGAAAAAACTAGTATGTTTTTGTATCCCATGCATTCATCCTCTGAGAGAACTGACCCACCATGTTAGACCAGCAGTTAGCCTTGATGATGTTTTCCATCACTCAACAAACCAGTATTTGATTTCACTCAGTGGGCTAGTTCTTTGTACATCATGCAGACACAGGGAGGTTAATTATGGTTCTGTCAGGGGTCACTGGCCATCCTTGACCTCTTAGAACCCACTGCCCAGCAGGTGGTCAACTGGCAGCTTTGCTGAGAAAACAAGCTCATTTGGACAGTTGCATCAACATAAAAATGGCCAGCTTCACCTGCTCAAATCTCAATTCAGCTAAAAGTTCATTAGGAACATTAGAAACTACCTGGTATATAGGCACTCAGTATCACTCACTAAAGGGCTGAATTATTAGCAAGATGCATAAACAAAAGGACAAACAAGAAACCCTTATAGAAGGTACTCAGGACACATTCAGAGTTTTATGTTGCTTAGTCAGTAAAAGGTAGATCGAAAAAAATAAAAGACAAAACCTGCTTTCATTTGTGTAAACATTTATTTCAAGTTATAGTGATTCATTTCTAAATAGGTTTCCCACCTTGCACAGGGTCAGCCTAGCATCTATTTGCAAAAGAGCAGTTTGCCATGCATAGATCAGATGGAAGGAGACAAATGCAATAAACTCCTTTTTATCTGGCATCCAAAAACCAGAAAATAACTGATATTGTACAATCTATTTTTGATAGAAAGAAAAATGACAAGTATGTAATAGTAACTTATTCATAAAGATCAAATTTCATGGTATGTCACACACGTATTTGATGCAATGCAGTTAACATGCCCTCTATATCTATAGTTGTGTATGTGATGATAATTACAGCCCATGAAGACAGGAACTTGGTCTGTCTTGCTCATCTACATCCCCAGAATTTACTACAGTGCCCAGAACATAGTAGGTACTTGTTGAATGAAATAATGCTCTGCAAAACCATACAATGCCTTAATCATCTAAGAAAGAGGCCGGGCGCGCTGGCTCATGCCTGTAATCCCAGTACTTTGGGAGGCCGAGGTGGGCAAATCACCTGAGGTCAAGAGTTCGAGACTAGCCTGGCCAACATGGTGAAACCCTGTCTCCATTAAAAAATACAAAACAATTAGCCAGGCATGGTGACAGGTGCCTGTAATCCCAGCTACTAGGGAGGCTGAGGCAGAAGAATCACTTGACCCCAGAAGGCGGAAGTTGCAGTGAGCTGAGATCGTGCCATTGCACTCCAGCGTGGGTGACAAGAGTGAGACTGTCTCAAAAAAAAAAAAAAAAAAAAAGTTTATTTTGTGGTCGGGCTCATGCAGATGGCAGATACTGGGACTTCTCAGCCTCTATAACTGCATCATCACATTCCCATAAAAAATCTCAAAAAAGAAAACAAAGGAAAAAAAAAAGACAGATTACACTATGGTCAGAATAGCTTCGGCATTAGATGTATTTATTCTAGTTCTTAGAAAACTAGTAATGTATATGGTATGTCCCAATTAACAAGAACTCCTCATCCTTCACTCATTCTGCATAAGGACGAGCTTACAACAATCACTATAAGTAAAGGTTATTATATATGTGACACATATAAAAGTTGTTCTTTAAAAAAATATTTTAATGAACACCTACTGGGGACCAGGCACTGTACTAGGAGGTAAGAATATACTGTGAACTGTCGCTGTCTCGGACAGCCTTTCTCAATTTAGGTTCCTTAACTCCAGCTGCATAGGAAAAAAGTTAATTTATTACTTACAGTGCATGTCCTAGGGCCTCAGTGCCAATTCTCTCCATGTTGAGAAAGACTAGTCTAGGGAGCCACACAAGTTAAAAGGCAATTATAACACAATATGATTAAAAAGCTGCTTTTAAGTATGGTCAACTGTTAAACCTAGACCTCTATGAACAGCCATGTGAGAGCCAAGATGCACAGACCATTTGTAATAGTCATGCAAATGTAAAAATATTGCAATACATACATGCAGATATATTTCTAAACATAGTAAAATAAAGACAATATTTTCCCGCTCGTCAATGTCAGGCCAGGGTTATCAGTAAAGTGAAACAGAAAAAAAAAGTTTAATTACTCTGATAATGTAAGGGGGAAACTAAAAACCTTCTTGCTCCTGGAAAAAAAAAAGCAATTACCTGAATTATTTTCTTAATTGCCTCTATATATTGTTTCATTAGACTAGCCTTGCCTTGGACTCAAAGCAATAAATTAGCTACCTATTTCATTAATTCATATTTTGTATTATTTAGTCTTATTTTAAATTTCCATCCTTCCTTAGGCAGACTAATTTCTTTCTAGTCCTGGGCATTTTCTGTGTGATATTATGATTACATGCTGCATGTTTTATGAAACCAAAGCAGTTTGAGGGCTCCTAGAATCAGAGAGTTAAATGTACTCCAGTATTTCACACTCACAATTAAGCTTTCATGTATAAAAGGTCTAAAAATGCATACCTGTTAAATATCACTCTCTGATGAGCTAAATGAACAGCATTCTCTTGGCCAAGCCCCCAATCTACTTTATCAAGAAATCTCTTATTTTAAATCTTTAGCATAAAATAAATAAGCCAAAAAGAGAGGGGAATTGTTTTTAGACTCTCAGTAAACCTTTAAACCCAAGAGAACATGTTACTATAATCACTAGGAATTGCATTAAGAATAAAACAAGACAGGATAACATAAAAGTCCATGACCCTTAAATCTCAACTAGTCCAAACTTCTGATTAAATATGCCTTTGAAGAAAATAAATTGTACAGACAGACCTATTATTATTTATTTACTGTATTAATGGAGATATTGACTGAGAACATGTGGTGCTTTTATTGTACTCAGAGACATCCAACTCTTAAATTCTTTAGGACACCGTCTACATGCCTCAACCCTAAAATGCTAAACCAAATCCACCAATTTCTTTCCACCTCAAAACTGTCAAAAGGAAAGTCATAATTCATCAGAAAGAAAGGAACACAATTATTAATGGCAAAGAAGTCAAGACCACGTCTTTAAAAAATACAATGGATCACTATTTTCTTTTAGCTTGAAATTGGAGAACTCGAAAAATAAATGGCATTTCAAAAATGATTCAGCAAACACAACTGAGCTATAGAAGATGATGCTTCTAAGAATCCTAAGACATTCTTGCCACTTCACATTTAAAATATAAAGAAAGCACTTCTCTAATATGTAGTCTAGTTTTCAATGACCAACAACTACAATCAACACCACTGTAATTTATTTCACAATCAAAACCAATTTCAGACACATATAGGTACACCAAAAAACACAACTGATTTTGAAAGGAATTCATAGCTCTATTTCTAAAATATTAAAACAATCATAAGACAGCTCCCAACCTTGACTACATCTATATTGCTGTGCAAGTCTCAAAGTTCCACCCAAATCTTTAATTCTAGCCTTCTAGTAATTTAAATGGAAGTGCCCCTCAAAGAATTTGTCAGGCAAAAGATGAGAACAGCATGGTTGACTGATCTAAGAGATCGAAAAACTGCCCCCAACAAAATTTTGAAGCTATTTTTTAGCAATAAATATTTGATAGCATTTTTCACATTCAGTCCAACGGTATGCAGATTAATTCCTTGCCCTGGGCCTAGGGTTCAGACACAATTCCTAAGAATCTTCCAGCTTACTGCACTGGTACAAATTCCCGATACTTACCATAGTCATGGCTGTGCAGGAAAATGTGAACAGCTGAACATTCCAGCTTAAACAATGAGGTGAAAGCTCATTTCAGTATTAGCAAAAGTTATTCTCTGCTGAGATCTTGGTAGGGGATGCAAAGTACTGGCCTCAAACCTGCAGGCTGGCACCTCAACAACTGCTGCAAATTCTACTGCATGCTCTGGCTTCCTGGGCCAGCACTGCTTAATTACTGGACTCTGATACGATGCAGATCACTTCGCAAAAGGAAAGCAAATGGGCTTTTAGACCGATACTTGAGTTGTTCAGTTTCAAATATTCAAATCCAAAAAAAAAGACGAGGATTTCAACATCTTAAGTTTAAGCTAAGGATTTTATTATGATTCAGAGCCCAGTTGTTTTCCACCATAAGAGTGCCATGTGAAAAGATGATCCTTTTCCTAAATACAATTAGCTCTCATTGTCACCTTTCCCTTTTTGTCACCCTCAAACAACACTCCAAGATCACAAGAATCTATGTGAAACAGAGCTATGAAGAACAATACCTTTTTGCATTCTCAGGCTCAATGTGAGAAACCAATTTTAGTCACTTGCTTCAGCAAAGCTATCAGTACAAGCCATCGCCTACGGATTTCAAGATGATTGATATGTACAATCTCTATTGCTCTATGCCACAGGTAATTATCTGTTCCAATTTCATACTGCATGTTTCTGGATGAGGTCAACATTTAGAAAACCATTAATATAGCACTACTGTGATAATAATATCCTAAAAAGGGATGTGCAAGTATTACTTTTAGCCAGCGTACATTTGTGAAAGTTTCCAATGAATGAAAAATGAGAGCAAATTGATCCGATGTCTGAAAATTGTTAGTAATGCTTTGATTAGGAATAACTGCAAGAGTGTACTTACAAACGGACAAGTTCTCAAAAGACGCATTTCTTAAGACAGGTGAAGGGAAGCACTCAGCATTCAACCCTTTTTCCTAACTACAGAAAAATCAAAATTTGCAGATGAAACCTTTCTTTCACATCATTGGCAGAAATAAAATCCCATTCCCACCACCTCCTCTTGGAATTAAGGAAGTTGCTACAAATAGCAGCATAGACGTAAATGGCCCTGTTTTGCTCCATTCTTAATGTACCCTCTAGGAGTAAACAGGTTACTCAAAAAAGTCAGTTGCAGGAAAGCGATTTTCCCTATGCCAAACTCCCATGAAAATCAAATTCCCTTTTCTGGGGATTCTGAAGGGGCGAAACGTGGACGGAGGAGTCCAGTCGCAGTCTGCCTTCTCCCATGGGTTCAAGGTCTGAAGCGCTCAGTCCTCCGCGGGGCTTCAGACCAGCGATCGGCAGCATGGGCAGTGGCGGTGCAGCCTCCTCGCGGCTGCACATCCACCCAGCCCACCCTGACAATCACGCTCGCCTTTCAAACACCCTAAAAGGTGAGCTTTGAAGGCTGGGTCTCCAAAGTTTGCCCGGCCTCCGGTCAGCAGCCACCCGCTGACTGCGCCCCAGGCAAGGCTGAGTCTGGCCCTAGACTCGGGCTCCCTCAGCCCCTAGCTCTTCTTTTGGGCCACGGTGACAGGTCTAGGTTTACCTCCATTTGCTTGTGGCAGAGGAAACAAAAGAAAGCAACCTCCCTGAGAATAAAACGCCATCTTCGACTCATTGGCAAACTAAGGGGTCCCCGGGTTGGCCGCCCCCACGAGTCGCCTACCACCCAGCCCGAGGGCGGCCCCGGTCTCAGGCAGAGTTTGAAACAGCTCCGGAAAGCCTGAGTCCAATTGTTCTGGGGGCGAGGGCGAGCTACCTCGAGAAGCCCTACCTGCTTCACCTCCCCGGCCGCCCGGGCACCGTGTTTCGGTGAAAAACACGAAGAGGGGTGGTGGCGTCTCCCAGAGATGTAACTAACCCCTCAGAAAATTGTGAGGGAGGGACCTGGCAAAAGGACTGACGAGCAAGCAAACCGGCACGAGCGGAGCCGCAGCGAGTGTACTTACCAAACGATTCAGGCGCCGGCGGAACATCGCGTCGAAGGCGGCCGGGCGCTGAGCTGGGCTCTACTGGGCTGTCTGGGAAGGCGCCGTCCACAAAACACACTGCGGCGTGGGCCGGCGGCGCCAAGCGGAGCAGCGAGGCGGGCTGCCTGCCGGGCCACCCGCTCGCCGCCTGCCCCACTCGGCTTTCCGCGCTCCCCACCCCACAGCCGCCAGCAGCCTTGCCGCCCCGCCTCCCTCCCGGCCCGCCCCCGGCCTGCCCGCCCCGGGGGCGGCGGCCCCGCTGTTCGCCCTTATCTGGCCGCGGCACCGCGGACCGGCAGCTCCCGCAGCACCCACCGAGAAGGCGAGGCCGCCACGCGGGGGAAGGATGGCGGAGGAGCGCGAGGCTCCTCCTGCGGGGAGGGGGGCGCCCCCGTCTCTCCGCCAGCACTGGGCTCGGCACTCCGCGAGCTGCACTCTTCCCCGGCGCGGCGCCGCCCCCCTCGGGGCCCGGGGAACCCTCCTGAGGCACGCCGCGCCTCACCTCGCTTCAGCCCGACACTACTCCCCTGTCTCAGTCGGGAGCCACAGCCTCCCTCGCCCTGGCCCTGGCCCTAACTCGTCCGCCGCGCCACACCGCGCCGCGCGGCTTCACTCGCAGCCCCTCCTCAGTCCGCGGCTGCCGCGCCCCGCCGCCCCGCCCCGCCGCCCCGCGCTCTCGTCCCGCACTCAGGCTAGGAAGCCTCAGCGCAGCCAGCCGGCCCGCCCGGAGCCAGCCAACGGCCGGGCTCCCCCTTCCGGGCGGGGTGGAGCCGGGCTCTGAGGTAGGGCGCCGTGCGGACCCCAGGGCGGGCCGGGGCGGGGTGCGAGGGGGGACTAGTTCTGAAAGCCCACCCTCACCTCCACCGGCGAGGGTCCCCCCTCGACCCTCGCTCTGCTCCACTCCCACCTACGCGGCTTTCCCTCCTCTCATTCTTTCTCTCGTCCTGCCTGCCCACCTAAGCCTTCTTACTTCCACTTTCTCTGAGGTTGTAAAGTCAGGCTTTGTGTCGCCGCTGCTGCGCAGTGGGGCGGGATTTCCCTGCCCCCCGCCCCACCCTCAGGCCCCTCCCGCTCGCCGCCTCCCGCTCGCCCCCTCCCCCGCCTTGCTCCCGGGGCAGCCTGGGAGTTGTAGTCCCACCGTCCCCCTATTCCGCCTGGTACCGCGGGCTGGGAGCTCCCCGACACGCTAGTCCCAGGTTTGCCCAGAGGGTTGAAGAAGGAAGCGCGGGCCGAACCGCGGGTTCTCCACGCCGGCCCGCTGGGTGTGGAGGCCGGGTGTGCTCGGTAGCTTCCTAGAGGGGGACATGTGAGACGGATAAATTACGCAAAGCTCCGAATGCTGGGAGCTTTCCCTGGAACGCGAAATGTGCGCACCAGGAAACCCTTGACACCCTCGGCCCCCAGCTTAGAGCTGGAATTTACGAAACTTTTAAACATTGCAAAAGACAAACGAGTCCAGAATTGCCACGAGGCTGGGCATCCTTCCCAACTATCACAACCCCACCCCTTTTCACCGCCCCTGAAGGCGGGGCCCAAGGCTGGGCAGAAGAACTTGCAGATTCTTCTATAAAAGTCAACGAGAGAAATAAGTAAAGGGAGTTCAGAGACTTAACACGAGACTTCCGCCTCGTCACATTCTCCTGCCAGTCTAGAGCTGGGGACAGGGCCCAGCCACACCACAGGCCTTCCCGAAGGTCGTGAAAGGCCTTTACTGCCAGGCACAGGTGCTTCTCCTTTACCCTGTGGAGTTTGAATTCATTTCAACAAACCTTTACTGGTTATTTTCTTTGTACCAGGCACTGTGCCAGGGCTGGACACAGCAATTTCTTAAAAGACCTCACCAACAGGGTGGTCGCAGTCTGGTTGGGGGATACAAACAAGCAAAAACACCACATTAGAATTTAATAAAAGCTAGAGTTCAAAGTGCTAAGGAAATGGGGAGAGGGACATTGCATCGGAAAAGAGGGTCTGGGGAGTTTTCCTAAAAGCTCTGGAGATTAAACTGGCCCTTGAAACGTTGGAAGGCTTTAGAGGACCTGACTGAGCCCAAGGGGACAAAAAGTCCAGGGTAGAGGGAGAGAGGTCAGTGAAAAAGTGCCGGACAAACTAAGAAAGAGATCACAGCATAGTGGCAGACAGCCAGGATGTGTAGGTAAGGGCAGCTCAAACGAAAGCTAAAATGTAAAATTCTTCAGAAACATGTTATGAAGTTTGAACTTCATTCTGCGATCAATGAGAAGCCCATCCCCAATAAAATGCGAATGCTGGAGACCTAAGGTTTGTTCCCAAACTGACCTAACTGCCAAGAAGTAAAACCAACCGTTTTCAATTCTTCCCCTATTATGATTCCTTCTCTTTGCTCACAGTTGAGCCTGTATCTAATGGTTTTTAAGATTTATAATTTAATCAGATATTAAGATATTTTATTGACAAAATGGATCTAAAGTTTTGCTCTCTACTGCTTTAAAGATTTATTTTCGAATAGAGTTATTTTCTAGCTTTACTTTGTGTGTGTGTGTGTGTGTGTGTGACACTCTCACTCTGTCACCCATGCTGGAGTGCAGTCCTGCGATGTTGGCTCACTTTAGGGTCCGCCTCCTGGGTTCAAGTGATTCTCATGCCTCAGCCCCCCAAGTAGCTGGGATTACAGGTGCCTGCCACCACATCCCGATAATTTTTATAATTTTAGTAGAGACCGGGTTTCACCATGTTGTGCAGCCTGGTCTCGAACCCCTGACCTCAGGTGATCCGACCTGCCTCGGCCTCCCAAAACGCTGGGATTACAGGCATGAGCCACCGTGCCCAGCCTCTAGCTTTACCTATATTAAATACAGCAACTGCTTTAATTTCATCCACTAGTTTATATGTTGAACAATTACTATGTGGCAGCATTCTAGATACTGGAATTGGGGGGGGAGAAGGTTATTGCCATTTGTTCTAGGCATAAGTCTAGAATACTTACCAAAATACATCCTTATCAGTAAAATAAGTAATAAACTAGATATTTGGGGATGCAAGTGCTTGCTAGTGAATAGTAATATCGTTCCCAATTCAATTCTGTTAAACAAATGGAAAAATGTACTTTGCTTATAGATTCAAACAGATCAACTTTAAAAAAATTTTGTGACCAGAAATTTTTTTTGTTTGCAGTGTTCTCTCATACTTGCCCATTGTCATGTTACTGTAGCCTGATCACATGAATTTTAAGATTCCTCAAGATATAGCAGTTTGGGGTTGGGCATGGTGACTCATGCCTGTAATCCCAGCACTTTGGGAGGCCAAGGTGGGTGACCCGAGGTCAGGAGTTTGAGACCAGTCTGGCCAACATGGTGAAACCCCATCTCTACTAAAAATACAAAAACTACCCGGGCATGGTGGTGAGCACCTGTAGTCCCAGTTACTTGGGAGGCTGAGACAGGAGTATTGAAACGCTTAAACCCGGGAGGCAGAGGCTGCAGTGAGCCAAGATGGAGCCATCGCACTCCAGCCTGGGTGACAAGAACAAAACTCTACCCCCCTAAAAAAAGATATAGCAGTATTTTTTTTATCATATTTTTCTTCTAATTCTGCTATTTATTTGTTCTCTCAATTTATTGCAATACAATACCTATACTCATGGATCCAGTCTAATTTGCTCTACTATAAAAATGCAATTCCAGGCCAGGCACAGTGGCTCACACCTGTAATCCCAGCACTTTGGGAGGCTGAGGCAGGCAGATCACCTGAGGTCAGGAGTTCGAGACCAGCCTGGCCAACATAGCAAAACCTCGTCCCTACTAAAAATATGAAAATGAGCTGGGCATGGTGGCATGCACCTGTAATCCCAGCTACTCGGGAGGCTGAGGCAGGAGAATCACTGAAACCTAGGAGGTGGAGGCTGCAGTGAGCCAAGATCGTGCCACTGCACTCCAGCCTGGGCAAGAGAGCAAGACTCCATCTCAAAAAAAAGAAAATGCAATTCCAGGCTTGACGCGGTGGCTCACACCTGTTATCCCAACACTTTGGGAGGCCAAGGTGTAAGATAGCTTGGGTCCAGGAGTTTGAGACCAGCCTGGGCAACATAGCAAGACCTCATCTCTATTTTTTTTTTTTTTTTTTGAGACAGAGTCTCGCTCTGTCACCCAGGCTGAAGTGCAATGGCACGATCTTGGCTCACTGCAGCCTCTGCCTCCCGGGTTCAATTGATTCTCCTGCCTCAGCCTCCTGAGTAGCTGGAACTACAGGCGACCGCCACCACACCCTGCTAATTTTTGTATTTTTAGTAGAGACATGGTTTCACCATATTGGTCAGGCTGGTCTTGAACTCCTGGTCTCGTGATCCACCGGCCTCAGTCTCCCAAAGTGCTGGGATTACAGGTGTGAGCCATCATGCCCGGCCACTCTATTTTTTTTTTTTTAATGCAATTTCATGCAAATCAAAATATACTCAGCAAAACATAAAATTATGCAAGGTGACTTTTTTTATATCCAAACTCAACCTGAAATTAGAGCTAGTCTCACACATATCCTTCAGAGTCACTCCTTTGTTTTTTTAAGGCAGGAAAAAAAGATTTTGGTTCTTTTTAGTGCCTCCTCACACTTTCCAAATAAAACCCAGGTGTTGTAGAAAGCTGTTGTCTGTGACTACATAAAGCAGGCCCTCAACCAGCATTTTCATTCGGACAACTCCACGGAACAGAACTGCAAAAACGAACTTCCTCCTGCCTAAACTGTCCAAGCCCCTGACACGTAACACCAATTCTTCTGGTGGATCAGCTGACTGCAACAGAAAGAAGCCCTGGACTCCAGCAGGTAGGAATTCAGAGGAAGCAGTCTTCTTTCTGTCCTTATTATCAACTTGACTAGATAATGCTTGCTACCTGAGGGAGGGAAGGGAAAGAGTTCTTTCTCAATCCTTTCAATTCTGTTGCACCCTTTCTGTACAAACCACTCAGGAGCTCTTCTTTCCTATTGTCCCCACCCCCAATCTTCCATACCTTCTACCTCAACCCCTCAGAAATCTCACCATGGCAAGTGAGCAAAACAACCACTAAAGCATAGGCTGTAGGCCACACCTGTGACGGAGGAGGGCAAACTGCTTCTAGGATCTGTGAGTCGGTCAGCAATTCAAGTGATCTGGCAGGAGGGGAACAGTGCGAAGGAGTCACTTCCACCTAATACTAAAAAAGGAAAGAAGAAGAAAAAAACTGAGGCTGTTGTATTAGCATTTAAATCACCCCATCATCAGCAAATTAAAGGAATTCAACCGTCTATGCTGAGCTTCCAAACATACCTGCTAAGACTATCTTTTGCCCATTTGAAATTTCTTTCCCCTTTTCAAGGTTAGCCTTGATGTTTATCTATGACCAGTTTTACCTGTATCTTCCTATCGGGCCCCTCCAATTTATTCTGTACACTGCAACCACAGAAATCTATGGAAAGCAAGTCAGATCAAATCACTCCCCTGCTTATGACTTTTCAGTAGCTTCCCTTTCTCTTGGTATAAATTCAGAAATCCTACCTTAACATCACCAACAAGAACCCTGAATTCTCTGACCTCTGCCTTCTCTCTCTAACCTCAGGTGGAAAACTTTTCCTCTCACCAGGCTCTCCTCCACTGGTCTGCTTACATTCCTTGAGTTCCCAAAGCTCCTTCTTTCTTGACAGCTTTTGGACAGGCAACAGTCTCTGCTGGAATGCTTTCACCCGCCGTTGCTATTCATCCTTTGGATCTCAGCTTAAATGTCACTTCCTTAGATGAGATCAGGGCTCCCTGTTATTGTCCTCCAAATAGCCCGTATTAATTATATCCTATGGTACTGACAGATGATGTTAGTAATCATGGAGAATGGCAAAAGTCCAAAGGGACTGAGGGATGATCTAATATTGTGTTGCTTTTCAAAAAGAGGAAGAAGGTATATTCTAGTAATCATAATATCAAAGGCAAGCAAGGTTCTATAACTGATCACTAAAAGGATAGTTTTGTTTTTTAAAAAATCACCATGGAAGGGAAGAGGCAATTGCTAGGAGCCACAATATGTTCACTGAGATGTAGTTTGGCCTTCAGGATTCTGTAGAAATTCTTTTTCTCTTTTTTTTTTTTTTTTTTTTTTTTGAGACCGAGTCTCACTCTGTTGCCCAGGCTGCAGTGCAGTGGCACAATCTCAGCTCACTGCAACTTCCACCTCCCGGGTTCAAATGAATCTCCCACCTCAGCCTCCAGAGTAGCTGGGATTACAGTCCCCCGCCACCATGCCTGGCTAATTTTTGTATTTTTAGTAGAGACGGCCTTTTGCCATGTTGGCCAGGCTGGTCTTGAACTCCTGACCTCAAGTGTTCTGCCCACCTCGGCCTCCCAAAGTGCTAGGATTACAATGGTGAGCCACCACACCTGGCCAAGAAATTATTTCTAATTCAGAATCCCACATCCTACAAAACTATATTGAGAGGATAGAGAAGAGGTTAGAACGATATGGCATAGAAAGACTAAATTGTGGCCAGGTGTGGTGGCTCACGCCTGTAATCCCAGCACTTTGGGAGGCTGAGGCAGTGGATCACGAGGTCAAGAGTTCATAGACCAACCAGGCCAATGTGGGGAAACCCCCATCTCTACTAATAATACAAAAATTAGCTGGGCGTGGTGGCAGGCGCCTGTAATGCCAGCTACTCGGGAGGCTGAGGCAGGAGAATCGCTTGAACCTGGGAGGTGGAGGTTGCAGTGAGCCAAGATCACGCCATTGCACTCCAGCCAGGGTAACAGAGTGAGACTCTGTCTCAAAAAAAAAAAAAAAAAAAAAGAGACTAAATCCTTATCTCCAATAAGAAGTTATTGTCCAGATATATTAATACAGTATAATTATTTTATTTAGAAATAAGGAGGTAAATAGCAGAAGAAACAAGTAAAATAACAGAAACTACTTGCCTTTAGGAACACAAATCTAGAGTAGGGAAGAAAGGGATAAGGGACTTTTTTTTCTTTATAAGCCTTATAACTTCTACTTTTTAAACTATGTACATACATTATTTTCATAAAAATTAGTTTAAAATACAAATACCATTTGGACCCAAACAGGAAGTAGGAGAGCATTATAGCCAAGAGAAATAGCAAAGATGTAGAAGTGAGAATATTTCAGTAAATAGTAAATAGACCTATCTAGAGAAGCAGTGTTCCATACTGAGGAGTATGTTAAAAGAAAATAAATTTTGAGGCCCCAAAATCACTCAAGCTGGGGACTGCTTAGGGCAACCCTGCTTCCCATTCTATTCAAAGTCACCCCTCTGCTTTCTGAGATAAATGCATATCTGATTGCCTTATTTGGTGAAGCTAATTAGAAGCTCGAGAATGCAACCATTTATCTTTTATCTACCCATGACCTGGAAGCTCCCTCCCTACTTCCAGTTGTCCCACCTTTCCGTACTGAACCATTATACATATTACACATATTGACTGGTGTCTCATGTCTCCCTAAAATGTTTAAAACCAAGCTGTGCACCAACCACCTTGGGCACATGTCACCAGGACCTCATGAGGCTGTGTCACAGGTACACATCCTCCCCCTTGGCAAAATAAACTTTCTAAATTAACTGAGAGTGGTCTCAGATTTTTGGGGTTCACAAGTAGTAGATGGCATAAAATTGTAAGTTTGATTCTCAGTAAGCCACTGGAATATGCATTCTACCAAATGAGAGCATAAGAGAGAGGAAGACATGGAATCCAGAAAATGGGATGAACCTGGAGGGGAAGACATGGAATCCAGAAAATGGGATGAACCTGGAGGGGAGGAGTAGGGAATTCCCCAGATAACTATGAATGAAAGTTCACAGTAGACAGCTGTGTAGCAGACCTTGCAAGGCCAGAGGGGAGTAGGAAGATAGAGGAATCAAGAAGAGATATCTTTAGAGAAAAGAGAAAAACAACTGATACATTACTCAATGTGTTTGACAATGTGGAGAATAGTATTCAGAAATGTTTCACAGTATTGTGGGAAAATTAGTAAAACCTTAGTGATAAACACATAGAAAGTGAAGCAAACTAAGTAACAAAAACCAAGGCAGCTGTTAAGGCCAAGAAAAACAAAAAGTTGCTCCAGAAAGTAAATGAATTATGATAAAATACTCCTTGATTCCACTGTGACAGACATTCACAGTCATAGCAATCAAAACACTGTATTACTGATTTACAAAATTAAAACTCTTTTGTAGGATGAAGGGAGAAAAAGCTGGAGGGAGGTTTGTTGTAAGAGATCCAGGTCTTTGTTTTCCATAATAAAAAGAAAGTAAGATGGCTGGGCATGGTTGGCTCACGCCTGTGATCCCAGAACTTTTGCAGAGGCCAAGGCAGGTGGATCACAAGGTCAGGAGTTGAAGAACAACCTGGCCAATATGGTAAAACTCCATCTCTACTAAAAATTCAAAAAGTAGCCGGCCATGGTGGTAGGTGCCTGCAGTCCCAGCTACTCGGGAGGCTGAGGGAGGAGAATTACTTGAACCCGGGAGGCAGAGTTTGCAGTGAGCTGAGATTGCACTGCTGCACTCCAGCCTAGTGACAGAGTGAGACTCCATTTCAAAAAAAAAAAAAAAAAAAGAACAAAATAAGAAGTATCTAAAAATTGAATGATCAAGAAATAGCCTTATAAGTACATTATATAGAAATATGGGACTAGGCACAGTGGCTCACTTGTAATCCCAGCACTTTGGGACGCCAAGGCAGGTGGATTGCCTGAGCTCAGGAGTTTGAGACCAGCCTGGGCAACATGCTGAGACCCTATTTCTACTAAAAATATTTTTAAAAAGCCAGGGTTGGTGGTTCATGCGTGTAATCCCAGTACTTTGGCAGGCTGAGGCAGGTGAATCACCTGAGGTCAGGAGTTTGAAACCAGCCTGACCAGCATGGTGAAACCCCATCTCTACTAAAAAAAAAAACAAAAAACAAAACCTACAAAAATTAGGCATTGTAGTGCACACCTGTAGTCCCAGCAACTTGGGAGGCTGAGGCAGGAGAATCCCTTCAACCCAGGAGGCGGAGGCTGAAATGAGCTGAGATCACACCACTGCACTCCAGCCTGGGCAACAGAGCCAGACTCTGTCTCAGAAAAAAAAAAAAAAAAAACAGCCAGGCTGGGTGTAGGGTGGCTCATGCCTGTGACACTCTGCCTCCAAAAAAGAAAGAAAGAAAGAAATATGGAAGTTAATACTAGAAGAAACAGTTAAAATGACTAAAATTGGTTTCTCTAGTAGTGCAGATCAGAAGCTGGCAGAGATGGAGTAGGTATCTGCTTGCTTGCTTTCTTGCTTGCTTGCTTTTCTTTTCCTCCTTTCTCTCTCTCTCTCTCTCTCTCCTTCCTTCCCTCCCTCCCTCCCTCCTTTCTCTCTCTCTCTCTTTCTTTCTTTTCTTTTCTTTCTGATGGAGTCTCACTGTCACCCAGGCTGGAGTGCAGTGACAAGATCTCAGCCCACTTCAACCTCCACCTCCTGAGTTCAAGCTAAGTTTTTTGTATTTTCAGTAGAGACGGGGTTTCTCCATGTTGGCCAGGCTGGTCTCAAACTCCTGGCCTCAAGTGATCTGCCCACCTGGGTCTGTCAAAATGCTGAGATTACAGGTGTGAGCCACCTCTCCTGGTCACATGCTCTTTTTCTTTATAAGCCATTTAAATCTATTTAACTCCTAGCACTTTGGGAGGCCAAGGAGGGTGGATCACCTGAGGTCCGGAGTTCAAGATCAGCCTGGCCAACATGGCGAAACTACGTCTCTACTAACACTGCAAAAATTAGCTGATACAGTGATACACGCCTATAATCCCAGCTAGTCAGGAAAGTGAGGCTGGAGAATAGCTAGAACCTGGGAGCAGAGGTTGCCGTGAGCCAAGATCAAGTCACTGCACTCCAGACTGGGTGATGGAGCGAGACTCCGTCTCAAAAAAAAAAAAAAAAAGAAACCATTTAACTTTTTATTATGAATACGGATTACTTTCAATAAATAAAAATTAATAAATGAAAATAAATGGCATTTTGAATGGGCAGAAGGGAAGGAGAATATTTCAACCAAGAGAAACAGCAAAGACATGAAATAGAAAATACTAAGCAGACCTCCCTAGGGAAAAGAGAGTCCCCACTGGGGAATAGTCAAAGGTAATTTTAATAGCTATCATTTATTGAGTACTTGCTATGTGCCAGACACTGTGCTAATCATTTTGTACACACTATATCACTCATTTACTCACTAACCAAATAAGTAAAGTACTACTATTATCTTCCATTTTATAGGTAAAGAAACTGAGTGGTTATGGAACAAAACTCAAAAGTTGTGTTCAAAGTCACAGCTAGAAAGTAGCAAAGCAAAGTCCCTGGCGTAGTGGCTCACATCTTTAATCTCAGTACTTTGGAAGGCCGAGGCAGACAGATCACCTGCGGTCAGGAGTTCAAGACCAGCCTGGCCAATGTGGTGAAATCCCATCTCAACTAAAAATACAAAAATTAGCTGGGTGTGGTGGCATGTCCCTGTAATCCCAGCTACTTGGGGGGCTGAAGCAGGAGAATTCATTGAACCCACAAGGTAGAGGTTGCAGTGAGCCGAGATCACACCACTGCACTCTAGCCAGGGTGACAGAGAGAGACTCTGTCTCAAAAAAAAAGAAAGTGGCAGAGCAAAGAGACAAAGGGATCTATCTGACAACAAATCCATACTCTTAGCCACTATGTTTTGAAGTATACTTGACAAGATTTAATCACTGAAATAATTTATAGAACAAAGGAGAGGGATGAATCCAAAATAACTCTAAGAAATTAAGACTTACATACTGGGAAAATGATGACTATTGACTACACCCAAGTAATTTGGTGGAAATATAGCAATGAATGTGAGAAATATGATATGATTCCTGCTCTTATAGAGCTTACTGTCTGTCATACATAGGAAAATCACTCAGGGGAACCTCGGTGGAGAAAATTATGAGTTCATTTTTAACTATGTTGAAGTAACAACAGGGTATTCAAATAAAAAATGACCAGCGTACATGGAAAATGTAGTGTTATAGCTTAGTATAATATGCTCTAAACCTCAAAAATCTATTCCTGGTCAAGAGAAATCAGAATTGTAACAAGCTATTTCATTTAATGCTTCAGAAATTCTGCATGAGCTTTAAAAGTACAGTTTCAGTGTTAGCTGGGCTGGAAGCGAGATTGCGGGAGTTTATAGGTATAAACTGTTCATTTGCAAAGCTTGATGGTGGAAGGAAGAAAAAAAGATTGTACAATAGCATAGGAGGGCTGTCAGGAGGGTTAAGCAACTTTTCTTTTCCGAACTAGAGGAGAATTACGTGTGTTTAAATGCAGAAAAGGAAAAATTCTGTCAAAAGGAGAAGCTAAAGAAGATAATTGAGGAAACTCGGTGTGAAATGAGGTAGAAAGGGGTGAACTAGAGTGCACAAGGCTCAGAATTGAGAGAGGAGCAGGGAGTGTTCTTCTTTAAGATGATAAAGAAGGCTGAGAGAAGAAAAAGCAAATCAAGTGGTCTTAGGTGACGAAAATGCATGGGAGTATGTGATCTTTACCTTTTGAGCAAAGCTTAGTTTTTATGAGAATGGGCAATTGGAAAAGGGGATAGGGTTTCAGAAGGAATCAAAGAATACAGTTTGAGGTTCGGAGCTGAAAATTAACAAACCTTTTGGATACTCCACAGGCCTATTTCAACCACTTTCTACTGTTTTAAAATAATAGCAGATTGCACCATCCTCCAGTCTTTCTGATCAATTAATTCAAATTTTATCTCACCCAGGCCCACATTTAGGTACTAAGACTCAGGCAGGATGCCATCAAAATCCATTAAAAATGGCTCTCTTCCCAGCAGTGACAGAGATGCAAACTCGCCTTAACAATCAAATCCAACCTTGAATTAATTAATATCTCTGTTGGTATCTGTTTTATTTTTAAGCCGTATAGTTCTTACTGGCTCAATTTCTAGCATTTGCAATTCCATTTGGCACTCTTCAGCAAGAATTTAGTCTGCCTTACTTGAAAAAGTGTTTGTCATTTTGGTTCCAGTTACTTCTTGTTACAGGCTATAACTGTGCACAAATTATACCAACATACACCAAAAATACACCAACATACACCAACATGCACAAAACAGAACAAACACTAGAGCTTCTTCAGGGCAGGGGCCATGCCTTATTTATCTTTGTCCCTATTTCGCAGGGAAGAACATAGCACGTTGTTGAAGCTCAGGGAATACTGACAATAAGTGAACGATTATCTATGCGCTGTTAAAGAGAGAGACCTGAACTGAGATCCAGGAGATGTCAGTTCTACCTGTCTAGAGTTTTTCCTGGACAAATCACTTACACTTTCTGGACCCTATTTTCCCATATGAAAATGAGGGAATTAGATGACATTAAATTGCTTCTGATTGAAATTTTATGAATTTTACTTGTCATTTCAAAGTGGGTATAATTTTAGGTTTCCAAGTAGCAATATTTAGATTGCTGTTAAAAACATGTTCTAAATTCCTGGCCAACTCTTTGGCTACTGCCTGTGAATCCTAGTAGATCTGTACCTCAGGTCATCTCTCCTAGACATAATAAGCAACTAGATATGCTACTCAAAAGTTCTGTCCACATGGGCAAATTTGTCTCTTCCATTGTCTTTTATGGGCATTCCATGGTGGGGTTTCAGTGGTGCAGTCTGCCCATTTCAGCTGGTACCACCTTAACTGTGCAAAGTTGTGTGTAAACCAGACTCATGTATTTCTTTTTTTTCTTCAGTCATTTGATCATAGGTAACTTGCCATAAGGCCCCAGGTATTGATTGAGGGAGGGGCAGCAATATGGCAGGAGGAAGTGCCATGGGAGCCTGAACCACTTGCTTATGAAACTAACTTATTTCAGCCAGGTGCAGTAGTTCACGCCTGTAATCCCAGCACTTTGGGAGGTCGAGGTGGGCAGATCACCTGAGGTCAGGAGTTCAAGACCAGCCTGGCCAACATGGTGAAACCCTGTCTCTACTAAAAATACAAAAATTAGTTGGGCATGGTGGCAGGTGCCTGTAATACCAGCTACTTGGGAGGCTGAGGCGAAGAATCGCTTGAAGCTGGGAGGTGGAGGTTGCAGTGAGCTAAGATCATGCCACTGCACTCCAGCCTGGATGACAGAGCATAACTCCATCTTAAAAAAATAAAGAAAGGAAAAAAAGAAACTAACTTATTTCTTCAGGCGCTCTCCCACATATATGCCTTCCACAAGATGATGAAATACCACTGAGCATACCAGACTGTACGGCCAGACAGATCAGATAACACTCAGTTTGTGACTGGCAGCTATGTCATCACACCTGGGTAGACGTTCCATCTCCACTAGACTTCATCAGCAAACCAGGAAATTCTTCTAAAAAAGAGAGCTCTCATCAAAACAGGAAATAGAGGTAAGCAAGGCAGCCATCACAATAGGTATCTACTAGTCCTTCTCAAACTCCTGTCCCTCCTTTTATCACTGCATTTTTCTAGCCCCTGCCTCAAGTGTACAGGGATCTTCTGCAATCCCTTCCACCCTTATGAATTGAGGAATGAGATCTGATAAACCTCTTCAATTTAGGAATTTGAGGACTTCTAAAAGTGTGCAAATGTTTATAAGAACCACAGGGAATAAGCAATGCTGGGTCTATGATGATGAGACCTTAAGTATCAATAGGTAAGCTTTTTGAGTGTATTCATTCACCTACTGCCTCTTGAATGACAACTTGTAAGTGACTGCCAAGTATTCTATGTAATACCTTCTGTTTTACATTTGTGGGAAGATCTCTGCCCCAATGGGCTAACCTTTCAATTTTCAACACCTTCTTATTCCACCCGCCCTACAATGGACTACTGTATTGGTGGTTTAAGAGAATCTTCCTAATCAGTGCTAGGTGGAACACAGAACACCCAACAATAAAAGAAATCCATCAAATAAGTACTTAACGCTGTACGTTTAATTAAAATTCAGAGTAAAGCTACTTCCTTGACTGTGTGTGTACATAAATACATATAGATTGCCCACAATCACCCAGGCAACCGGATAGAATGTAGGACTTTAAAGGTGCAATGGTCTTGCCATTCTTAACAAGAAGTTAATTAGCCTCTCTCCTACAGAACACTCCTAAGACTAAGATTGGTAATGTCTGAACTCCTGCTCAGCTATAAGTCATAATTAGTAAGTAGGCTATTTCTCTGTTAACTGTCATTCCTTGACTGCTGAGCAATCTTCTATCATTAATGACTGTTGTATTTTACCATAGGGCAGGCATGCTTCTAATGACCCCCAGGTATCCACAGGAAGTTTTAGCTAGGTCTAATTACTATAAATGTCTTGCAGACCAACTCACTTTCCCATCCCAATATTGCTATCCAAATGAAATTAAGCTTAAAGAAATCAGTCACAAAAGGGTGGAATAGTTTATGGATCAAGTGTGTGTACGTTCATCAGGGAACAGTTTTCTTTATCTCTTTAAGCACTGGATCATTGGGTTTCTTACCTTTGGGGCTGCCTCCTTATTTCTCAGTCCACCAGCAATCTAGTGTTCAGGACTCTTTATTTTTTTCTTTTTTGAGATGGAGTCTTGCTCTGTAGTCCAAACTGGAGTGCAGTGGTGCAATCTCGGCTCACTGTAACCTCCGCCTCCTGAGTTCAAGCAATTCTCCTGCCTCAGCCTCCCAATTAGCTGGGACTACAAGAGTGTGCCACCATGCCTGTCTACATTTTTTTTTTTGTATTTTTAGTAGAGATAGGGTTTTGCCATGTTGGCCATGCTGGTCTTGAATTCCTGACCTCAAGTGATTCACCCGCCTCAGACTCCCAAAGTGCTGGGATTACAGATGTGAGCCACCATGTCCAGCCTAAAGTATAGGAATCTTTTTTTTTTTTTTTTTTTTTAATTTTTGAGTCTCACTGTCACCCAGGCTGGAGTGCAATGTAGTGATCTCAGCTCACTGCAACCTCCGCCTCCCGAGTTCAAGCAATTCTCCTGCCTCAGCCTCCTGAGTAGCTGGGACTACAGGCGCATACCACCATGCCTGGCTAATTTTTGTATTTTTAGTAGAGATGGAGTTTTGCCGTGTTGACCAGGCTGGTCTTGAACTCCTGATCTCAAGAGATCCTCCCACCTCGAGCTCCCAAAGTGCTGGGATTACAGGCATGAGCCACTGCACCCAACCCTAAAGTACAGGACTCTTGATCATGCCCTGATTCATCCTCTTTAGGGATGTGTTTCCTAGGTAGTGTGCATATTTGTAATACCTGTGGAATCCCTGCCCTAACCAAAAAAAAAAAAAAAAAGTCCAAATAAAACCTTCCAGGAAAATGGATTCATAGTCATTTCTATTGGTGATCTAAGGATTGCATACATTTAAGAATGTTTAGAAACAGGCAAAAGTTGGCCAGGTGGCTCACACCTGTAATCCCAGCACTTTGGGAGGCCAAGGCTGGTGGATTATTTGAGGTCAAGAGTTGGAGGCCAGCCTGGCCAACATGGTGAAACCCTGTCTCTACTAAAAATACAAAAATTAGCTGGGCGGTAGTGGCTCATGCCTGTAGTCCCAGCTACTCAGAAGGCTGAGGCAGGAGAATCCCTTGAACCCAGGAGGCAGAGGTTGCCGTGAGTGGAGATTGCACCACTGCACTCCAGTCTGGGTGACAGAGTGAGACCTGGTCTCAAAAAAAAAAAAAAAAAAGAAAGAAAGAAAAATAAAATAAAATAAACAGGCAAAAGTTAAGTTAAGCAAACTGCTGTGATTATGGGGTTATGAGATTGTATATATTTGGGATCTTTATGTGTACCTCGTATTTCCATAATGTAGTCACACAGTGACCTCTAGCATTTTTTAAAGGAAGATATATACTTACCTGAATTTCATCCTCAATGGCAGTGATGGCAAATACGTGGCACATATGTCGCCAGTTGCCACTGCTCACTCTGCTCCCACCTTCATAACAAATAGTGCTAGTCAAACACTCTTCGTCATTGAATTTGGAAATAATACCATAATGGTTTTTAATCTGGCCCTCTATACAGCCATGTCAGTAGATCAAAGTAGTCATTTGAGATGAAATCCATTTGTCATTTCTGT
Source organism: Cheracebus regulus (assembly GCA_963574635.1). NCBI lineage: Eukaryota > Metazoa > Chordata > Mammalia > Primates > Pitheciidae > Cheracebus > Cheracebus regulus. Next base: position 27,030 of record CAUYQU010080188.1, read on the forward strand.
CCTAACTTTAAGAGGTCATATGTACATTGTCTTAATTAAAGAGCAGGAGTAGCAAGGCATAAAATCTGATTCAAACTAGCTCAGAAAAGGGAGATTTATTAAGAATATAACAGACAATATTAAAATGTCTGGACTCTGAAGTACAGCCAGGCCACAAAGTAATTAAAACTGGAATTGCCAGTTTGCTGAGAATGATGGTTTCCAGGTTCATCCATGTCCCTACAAAGGACGCAAACTTTTGAGGTGGATAGGGTCTTTTGAGAAAAGCAGCACTCTGTGAAAATAATTAACTTCATACACAAAAAAACTGTACATATTTTCAATATAAAAACACTATGAGACTACACTTCATACCACTTTAGCATGCATGTTGAATATTTGATATAATTTTGAGTCTTATTAGTAGGAGTTGGACTTGGATCCTCAAGGAAAAAAGATGTTGACTTTCTTTGCCACTGGGATAATTTTTTTCAAATCTACATATTTTGAACTCATTTAGAATCATAGCATCATGAAAGTAATAATAATTGAAATAAAATTTAGTTTCATTAGTTTCCAAATATCTTTCTAAACATTAAGGTAAAAATAAATGTAGCAAACTTAAGCTCTTTTTTAAACTTGAATATTTGCTTTACAGTAGTTTAATCAGAGCACAGATATATTTAATAAGGTAGTTTTAATTTTCATCGTGGACATTTAATTGCACCATAATTAATATGCCCAATATCAAGATTTGGCCCTTAATGAAAATTAAATTTGAAATTGTTTTGATGGAAGATTTTAGCATACAAAATATATTCTATAATACATATATGAAGATTTTTGTGAAGTTTCACCTAGAAAATTATTAGTAGTAGTATTTTTGAAACAGGATCTCACTATGTCATACAAAGCTGGACTGAAATCCTGGGCTTATGCCCAATTTATTAGAAAATCATTACTTTGCATGAGGAAAATTAGCATTATCTTCACCCTTTGAATAACAACTTCAAAAAATAATTCAAAAAAGCAGTTGCTTTGATGGTATATTAGAGGTAATATAATATATGAGGAAATGAGCCTTATATAATAAACTTTGTGGAGTGCTTTTGTTTTATTATTTCTTCCAAGAAAATATTAAATAAGGTGATGAAAACTAATGGACCATTACAACATTAACTGTAGTCTGGTAAATATGTAAAAAATAAAATAAACAAAAAAAATGAAAATGTATTATTTTGTCAGATTTCTTTGGCTTCTCTGCGTACAGGTTTTTGTGATTGGATGTTATTTATATTCAGATGAATAATGAATAACTTTCCTCTAGAATTAATTTAAATATAATATATAAAGTAAACTCTACATGCTAATTTCCAAATTTTAGGTAAGCTTGGTGGGTTAAAGTTGGTGCTTGGCAAAACAGTTAACAATATTTCCATGACTGCATAATACACTCTCATGCATGAATAACTTAGCAAGCATTTGTTTATTACTATTGCTGAAAAAGGAAGAAAGTGTGCTATACTGTCAATTTTTACTAAGAAATATGTTACAAAAAAGAAAATATTTTGAAGGAAGGTTTTGTTACAGATGTGCAAGATGACAGATGTTTAAAATTATTTTTATGAATAGCTTGAAAATTGGGAATATGGGATGAGGAGAGGTTCCTTTTATCAATTCCAAGTTATGAGTACATTTATTAAGTTATAGCAGTAGCTCAGAGCCTACAGATTTTGGCAGTTGAGAGAAAAGTTGATTCATTTATTAATTCATTTAACACATATTATGAACACAATACCATTGTGTAGATAAAGTTTTAACATTGGGTTGCTTATCTTTTGGTAAAAAGCAGATAAAAACACAGTTTATCCCAAACATTGCTTACAGGAGGTATAAAATTCAGTCATGAAGAAGAGAATTCCTGCAGAAACTTATCTGAAGTTGTGACCCAAAATACTAGGACTGGCCAACCAAAGATATGGGAAGTTTGTGTGTGTGTGTGTGTGTGTGTGTGTGTGTGTGTGTGTGTGTGTGTGTGTGTAAGAGATGGATAAAAAGAGAGGAAGAGAATGAGAGAGACAAAAAGAAAAAACGGAGAAAGACAGAGATGGCTTCATCTGCTGGTTAAAAAGAGTGAGCTATTTTCATATTGCTGAAGCATAGCATCACAGAGTAGGCTGAAAGCTGCTGTAAGTGTCTATGAAACCATATGCATATATATATGGACTAGGTGTAGAACAAATCGTATGCTTTGGAGCTCATATTTTTCAAATGAATATAATAAAATGCAAATGCATTCAAAATGATCACTGGATTCATATTAGATTTATCATTTTTTTCTCAAACGAACACTGAAAGGTCAATGACTGTAAAAAAGTGGAACACATAATTATGAAATTAAGATTCTTTCTCTGTGTTGAAAATGTGCAGAATCCCTAGCTAATAGCATCAATATCTAATTTCAAAAATTTAAAAATGCATCAAAGTGTCAATAGCTATTTGTCTTAGTCTATTCAGGCTGTTACATCAAAAATACTACAGATGGGTGGCTTATAAACAACAGAAATTTATTTCTCACAGTTCTCGAGGCTAGGATGTTTGAGATCCATGCCCAACAGGTGTGGTGTTTGGTGAGGGTGTTTCCTGGTTCATGGATGGCTGTCTTTATTCTGTGTCTTTTAGCATTTTACTATGACCAGCAAGGCGAAGTTGACTTAGTTTGTTTGGGCTGCTATAACAAAATACACTGGGCAATTTATAAACAACAGAAATTTATGGCTCACGATTCTGGAGGCTGAGAAGATCAAAGCATCCACAGATTTTCTGTCTAGTGAGAGTTTGTTTGTTCTGTTTCAATATAACTCTTCCTTATTGCATCCTAACATGACAGAAGTAGAGGGAGCCTCTTTCAAATCTTTTTCTATAAAGGCACTGATTCTATTTATGAGGATGGGACCAACGACACCCAATCACCTCCTAAATGTACCAAGTCTCAATATCACCACAATGTGAATTAGATGCGAACGTGAATTTTGGAGGGAGACAAATTTTCAGACCATAGCAGAAGCCAAGCTTCACATTTAACATTTTGTTTATATGTTTTCTCAGCTAACTATCCAGTTTCATGACTCTCAATTTCTACCTTTCACAAACGCTAGGACACAGACACAATTCAAACAATTTATTTGCCACTTTATCATAAAGATTCAGTTTCCAATGACAACGTCTTCCTTTCTGTCTGAGATCTCCTCTGGCTGAACTTCTCAATTCATATTTCTACCAACACTGTGTTCAAAATTACTAAGGTATTCTCAAAGATTGATGCTTTTTCTATAGCTTCCCCCTAAGCTCTCATGAGAATTGCCTTAAAAAACTGTTCACGAGATCCAAGATGGCCACATAGCAGCAGCTCAGGATTGTAGCTCCCAGTGAAAGCGCAGTGAGTGAGTGGACGCCCTAATTTCAGATGAATTTTTGATGCCCACAAACTGGGAGATTCCCGGCGAAGGAGCCACATGGGTCTCCAGCGCGACTCTTTTGGCCGACGCGGCTGTTTGGCCGGCGCCCCGGCACGGCGCTTCTCGGTGCAGAGTGTACGGGACTGGGTCCCCTTTTAGTCGGGCTCCGCTGGTCCCATCCCCACAAGGAGAACAGCAATTGGAAGCGCTGAGGACTGAGAGCAAGCACAGCTGAACCCGGGAAGGCCCAGCTCTGTGGGGAAGGGGCGCCCCCCGAGGGAAAACTAAGAAACAGAGAAAACTTCATCACCAACAAGCCGGACGTCCACTCAGAGACCCAATCTGAAAATCGGCAATTACAAAGACGACAGGTGGATAAATCCACAACAACGGGAAGAAACCAGGGCAAAAAGGCTGAGAACACCCGAAATCAGAATGCCTCTCCTCCTACAGGGGATCGCAGCTCCTCATCAGCAAGATAACAAGGCCTGACCGAGGATGAGTGTGATGAACTCACAGAATCAGGCTT
>CAUYQU010080190.1:0-43496 GCA_963574635.1 Cheracebus regulus
CCTCTTTTCCTAATTGAATACGCTTTATTTCTCTTGCTTGATTTCTCTGGCCAGAACTTCCAATACTATGTTGAATGGGAGTAGTGAGAGATGGCATCCTTTCTTGTGCTGATTTTCAAAGGGAATGCTTCCAGTTTTTGCCCATTCAGTATGATATTGGCTGTGTGTTTGCCATAAACAGCTCTTATAATTTTGAGATATGTTCCACGGATACCTAGTTTATTGAGAGTTTTTAGCATAAAGCACTGTTGAATTTTGTTGAAGGCTTTCTCTGTATCTATTGAGATAATCATGTGGTTTTCTTTGGTTCTGTTTATGTAATGGATTAAGTTTATTGATTTGCATACCTTGAGCCAGACTTGCATCCTTGGGATGAAGCCAACTTGGTTGTGATGGGTTAGCTTTTTGATGTGCTGTTGGATTTGGTTTGCCAGTATTTTACTGAGGATTGTCACGTCAATGTTCATCATGGTTTGGCCTGAAATTTTCTTTTTTAGGTGTGTATCTAGGTTTTGGCATCAGGATGATATTGATCTCATAAAATTAGTTAGGGAGGAGTCCCTCTTTTTGTATTGTTTGGGATAGTTTCAGAAGGAATGATACCAGCTCCCCTTTGTACCTCTGCTAGATTTGGCTGTGAATCTGAAAGAAATATTTGATCTATACATAATACAAGGAAGAATAACAAAGCCCCAGGTACTTACATCCATGTTTACTAAACATTTGCCATATTTGGTCAAAACTTCTTCACAAAATATGTACTGACATAGTTGAAACTTTGTGTAATAATTCACAAGAAACTTATTCTTGCTAATTTTTATTTCTATTAACAAGTTCTTTTCAGAAGATGGTGCATTGTTTCTGTTTATGTAGTTTATATTATATATGCATAGGTTCACCAAGAGAATATGCCATTATTAGTGTGTTTTCAAAGTTTATAGATGTTGTATCTGTGCTATTATGTTACAATTTGCTCCTTTTTTAAAAGCATTGTTTCAGATTTATCCATTTGTTATATATAACACTAATTCATTCTTTCCCTCTTTTCTGTGTATTCAATTATACAAAATATATGCTCGGAACCAAACTACTCTTTTATCACTTTGCTTAGAAATATCCTCAGCTAGATAGTCAATTTCATTGTTCACAAGTTCTACCTTTCAGAAAAGTTCCAAAGCCACTTCTCCATTTTTAGGTATTTGTTACAGCAGCACTCCATTTCTCAGTACCAAATTCTGTTTAGTCAGCTCTAGCTGCCACAGCAAAATGCCATAGACTGGGTGACTCAAACAAGATACATTTATTTCCCCACAGGCTGGAAGGTTCTGGCAAGAGCTATCATCCTGGCTTATAGACAATGGCCTTATCACTGTGTCCTCACTTTACACAGAGAGAGAGAGAGAGAGAGAGAGAGAGAGAGAGAGAGAGAGAGAGAGAGCACCCTCAAGCTCTACTGATGTCTTTTATGAGAATAGGATTCTCAGCTAAACATAATTATCTCCCATAGAGATAATTATTCCCCATGTCCAAATACCATCACATTGGGGGTTAGGGCTTCAATATATGAATTTTGGTGTGACACAATTTGGTCTATAGCACTGTGAATGAATGGAAAATAATTAGACTTTTTTGGGGTTGTTGTATATTTTCTATATATTTACACGAATTTTGGAAGACCAAAACACTACCTTGGTGTACTTGTCAGAGGAGGGACAGATGACATTTGAGAGATCAATTTTTAGTTAAGATTTCTCTTACTTGCACTTCTTGATCTATCGTGTGTCAAATGCATCCCTTGATCTCTCCTCAGTTCTGACATGCTTGATAGAAATAGATATGTACATTAACTGTCAGAATTCTTCTATTAGTGCTCAATGTATAGCATGAGGGTTAATAGTGTAGCAAAAAAAAGAAAAGAAAAGAAAACCATAAGATCTTCCTTAATTTACCAAAATAGTAAATCTAAGTACTTGCATTTCTAGGGAAAAATATGTAGGTATTAGTGCTACTACTAAAATTTAAAGCAAGTGATAGTGATTCCTACCACGTTCATACTTAACATATTCTTTAAACAATGCAAAAGAGATGTATCTTGAATAATAATAGTTAATTATTGTGAACTTAATAGGTGATGACCTCACTTATCTGTGGTGCCAGATAGAGTTTCATTGCTGGAATAAAACAATACATTATTTTGCACCTATATGCAATTTTTAAATAGAAAAATATTTTTTTTTTCTGTAGCTCTAAGTAAATGTCAGGAGTAAATGTCAGCTGATACGGTCAGCAATATACCTTCACTGTTTTGTCCTGGGGTTGTGTCAACAGTCCAGGCCATTGACATAATTTAGTCATAAGAATATATATCATATTTCCATTCTAGAAGATATCAAGTTGCTTCATTAAATTAATTATATGCTTATTCATCTGGTGAGCAGAAAGTAACAACTACACAGATAAATTGAATGTGAATTCAATTTACACAGATAAATACCATGGTATTACACAGATAAATACCATGTGAATGTCAGAAGGTATAAAATAAATCCCACAAAATTCAATGGCTTGTCACTGGGTGAAATTTCTAGGTGTCCAGTGGTCTAGGGAAGGGTTTGGCAAACAATTTTTAAGGAGACAGGTAGTAAACATTTTAAGTTGTTTCATATATCTCTATCACAACTACTCAACTGTGTCATTGCAACATGAAGTAACCACAGTCAACATGTAAACAAATAAATGTGGCTGTTTTCCAGTAAAACTTTATCTATAAAATATGAAATGGAGTGGGTTTGCCCCATAGGCTATACTGAGACTTGGTATAGGGCATATTGTCATATCACTTCTAAAATAAAGGAAAAGTTGCTAAATCTTGTCCATCCTACATCTAAGAAAGAAGTACAAGAACATATAGCCTCTTTGCAATTTTGGGGGCAAGGTTCGACTTATTTGGGCAAATTTCTATGACCATTTTGTTGAGTAACCTGAGAAGCATCTAGTTTTGAGGAGGCACACAGTAGGAGAGTTTTGCTTTAGTTCCACACTGCCATGAAAGCTGCTTGGCCACTTGGACCATGTGACTCAGTAGATTCAGTGCTGCCTAAAGTTTACACAGCAAATGAGAAAGCCATGTAGCCTTTGGAAGTACACTGTAGTGAACCACAGCTCAGCATAACTTCTTAAGATTTTCGAATAAGGTGATTCTATCCTCTGCAGTTAACTCTTCTGCTTTTGAGAAGGCTTAATACCTTGGTAGAGACTGAAGACATGGCCAGGTGACAACAGACCACTATGCTACCTGAGTTGGCCATCATTAATTGAGTGGTATCTTACCCACCGAGCCATAAATCTTGGCATATACCACAGCATACCATTATTAAATGAGTGCAGATATATGAGAATGGCATCAAGTGTGTCCTAAATAAATGTGTTTCATGACCAAGTGACACAGATGAGACTCAACAGATAAAAGATGCCTCCCAGACCAAAAAAAAAAAAATCATATATTTGATTCTGATATTGGTGGTAGCGATTATGGTATTTTGTGATAATTTACTACAACAGAATGAGATCATGTCTTTGCAGGGACATGGATTAAATTGGAAGCCATTACCGTTAGCAAAATAACATGGTAACAGAAAACCAAATAACTCATGTTCTCACTACTTACAAGTGGGAGCTAAATGATAAGAACACATGGATACATAGAGGGGGAAAAACACACCCTGGAGCCTATCAGAGGATGGAGGTTTGGAGGAGGGAGAGGATCAGGAAAAACAAGGAATGGGTACTAGGCTTGATACTGGGTAATGAAATAATCAGTACAACAAAACCCCGTGACACAAGTTTACCTATGCAACAAACCTACACATGAACCACTGAAATTAAAATAAAAGTAAAAAAAAAAAAAAAAAAAAGAATTGAATCACTGAGATTACATGATATCTTATAATACATATATAGTTGGTGGTGGACTTGGAATTTCAAACAGTTTTTTCTCACTTGAGATCTTTTATTATTATCGTTGTACCAAAACTATGTCTGTGCTAATATAAGTTAAGGTTTAGAGAAGAGGTCATTCTATCACACTTTCAAATAAAGCCTTATGTTTTAGGCTTTATTTCAAAGATTATTCTGATATTTGTATTTAGTTATAAAATATATTGAGAATTAATTGAGTTATATTGCTCACTATCAAATTATTTTTTATTTTTGCAGTGACCCCACAAATTTTAAAGTGTACATTCCAATCCAGCTATAAGCCACCTGGGATGTGTGTGTGTGTGTGTGTGTGTGTGTGTGCATGGATGTGTGTGTGTGTGTCTACACACATATATATATAATTGATTTATATACCTGCTTTTTAAAAAACAGTTAAGACATGCATGGTAAAATTTCAGAGTCATTAGTCATCTGAGTCTGTATTTACAAACTATGAACTTATTTAGTTACACAAAATTTTCTGACTCAAATTTATTTTCCTTAAAAGTCTGTAATGATTTTGACAACACAGAAAGACTTCCCTAATTTTATTATGTGTCTATTTAGTAGCTCTTTTGAGAACCTAGTGGTTACATAATTTGTCATTTATTACTAAGTTTGAAAGTTTTCTTTATAGGACAGTTCTGATTGCATTCACCTTTCTATGTATTTTTGCTGTAACATGGTGACCTTCTGTTTCTATTTTCTCCATTTTCTTTTTACCACTATCAATATACATTTGTGTTTACACTTGTATTGTTTATTCAGATCTTCTGTTTGTAACCTTGCTATCATTTTATCTTTACAAATAATCTTGAGCTTTCACTATCCTTATAAATTTCTGCTTTTTTTAAAAAACAAATCATTTTCTTTTTGATTCCTACTGTAGCACACTTCCAGAGTTATGTTTTTTCCCACTGAGTCCGTTGTGCCTTCAGAATGACATACTGGTCCCATTTCTGCAGCATTTTTTTCCCATAAACCACGTGCTTGGAAACAATCTACTCAGAATCAGTGTTTCAACTGAAAGGGAATGTGGACTTTCCTTGACTTCATTACCTATCTTCTTGAGTGATGTTTTAATTCCCTTTTTAGATTTAAAGTTTGATATATACAATTCTCAGTACAATTCTCATTAACCAGTCACCATTTATCAAGCACTGCCTGATTTTACTGACATTTCTGGGATCTTTGCATCTTCACAATATTTGGATCTCTGTCAGAGAGAGTGATAGATTGTATGTGGATTTTAAAATCCCAGAATTTTATGGATATTGATTTTTTTCTCTTTATACCTTGCTTTCAACATTTCACTTAGGTGGAGGGAATGTGGAATATTGAATGCAAAGCACTGTGCCCTTGACTACCCCTTGCTTTTGTTTTTTGCACTATTGGTTTGTGAAGTTTGATCTTCAAAAGTTTCTTAATATAGCACAGCTGATGTGATTATACTTACTTCAGAAGCAACGTCTATGAATTAAGGAGATTGTTGATGTTTTTCTGGGTGATTACACATGAGATTTGAGAGTCTGTAAACAGAGTATGCATGACATGAAGTTGGGGATGTGGATAGAAAATATTTTTACCTTCTTTATCTCCTTTCAGGTGTGTGGTGTTTCATATGTCTTTATCAAGATAGAAACCAGCATTTAATCTGTACTGTCATCTCATGAGATTTATGGGCATTGAAATTACTCTTAGATCCTGACAAAGATGCATGAGCAAGAATGGCCAAGTCTCAGTCATGATCTGATTTGAGTTTTCAGCAGCATTTGTCACAGTGGGTTAACCACTTACCTCTAGAGCTTTTCGTTTTCAAGCTAAGATTCCAGACATCGGTTTTTCAGCGTTTCTGCCTTATTTTTTGTTCCTTCTCAGTGTATTTTGCTGATTTACCCTCTATTCATGACTTGTAATTTTGGATTTCACCAGGATTAGTTTACATGTCATTCCTCTCCTCTCTGTACCTTAAATCTTAATGTAATTTTATCCTAATGACTAATATTATCCATACACTTAGAATTCCCTATGTATAGCTCTAGTCCTATTTTCTACCTTTAAATCTTATATAATATATAGATATAGATGTTATATACACACACACATATTTACTACCCTAAACTCTTATATATACATGACTCTTATATATACATGTTGCATATATATACACACATGCATATTTTCTACCCTTAACTCCTACACTATATATATATATATATATATACACACACATATATATGTTGCATATATACACACACATACATTTCTATACAAAAGCTTTACATAACACTGCAGTGAATGCTTTTAACTTTATTTTGCTTCATCATCCATTTTGAGTCCAGATTTAGTTTTCTCACCACTGCCTTTAATAGGATGATTCAGGCATTTGTCCACAAATTTAAAGTGACTCACACTTTATTTCCCACCATATATTGAGAGTGGCCTCTTCTCTCTCTCTGAGAAGCACAGGCTCGTTTATGGCCTCCAGGCATGCTATACATTCCAGGGTCTATATGTGCTAAAAATTCTTAAACTTTCACACTATGGTGGTGTCATTGAAGCCTTGTTCCTAATTTGACTCCTGGTGGTGAGGCTACCATGAGGGCACCCAGGTAAGTACATGAGTTTTATTCGAAACTGACATGTAGTAGTTGTTTCCAATATAAAATACTGTTGTCCTAATTTTTTTCAAGGAGTTGCTCTATTTGAAAGAAGCCAACTGCATATTTTGGTTCATCCTTAACCTTTTTATAAAGTCACACCACCATCCAATAAGTTAACAAACACTGACAGTTTTACAGTCAAGATATATCCAGAATTTAAAGAAAATGTGACATGCATACACAATAGAATGCTATTCAGCCATAAAAAAATGCAATGCTGTAATTCACAGCAACATAGATGAGCCTGAAGGAGATTATGTTAAGTGAAATAAGTCAGGAAAGAAAGACAAATACCATATGTTCTCACTTACCTGCAGAAGTTAAAAACGCTGATCTCATAGAGAAGTAGAGAGTAGAGTGGTGGTTACTAGAAACTAGGAAATGTAGTGAGGAGAGAGAAATAAGGAGAAACTGATTAAAGAATACAAAACTACAAATAAGTAGAAGGCATTATTTCTAGCATTATATAGCACTGTAGGATGACTATAGTTAACAATAATTTATTATAAATTGTCAAGTAGCTAAAAGGGAAAACCATATTTCTGTTACAAGAATTGATAAGTATTTGAGATCATGAGTATGTTAATTACTCTGATTTGATCACTCTATATTGTATGTATCAAACGTAACTATGTACCCTATAAATAGGTACTATTATTGTATAACAATTAAAAATAAATTAATAAGAAAAGATACATTCAGAATCAACAATTTTCATTATCATTAACATTATTACTCTATGCCAAGCCTTTCACATGAATTAATGAAATAACTTCCTAACTAATAATCTTTATCCTCATGGAGATAATTCTCCACCCAGGAGCCTGAGTGTTTTATCTATTTAATGTAAGCCATAATACATCCCTTCTCTGACAAAACTCTCCAATTATTTTCCATCTCACTCAATATATTATAATGTATATATATGACTTTTAACAGTCTATTAGTACCAATATTTTACCACTTCAAGTGAAGTATGGAAACCTCACCTCCATTTAGGTCCCTATACTTTATCAAATCTTAAATATCACTGGCTTTAGGATCACATGATCTAATTTGTATTTCAGTTATTAAATAAGAATTATAAATAATATATTTTATTTACTTTTTTTTGATACAGGGTCTTGTTCTGTCACCTAGGTTGGAGTACAGTGGTGCAATCTCAACTCACTGCAACCTCTGCCTCCTGGGCTCAAACAGTGTTCTGGCCTCAGCTTGCCAAGTAGCTTGAACCACAGATGCATGCCACCATGCCTGGCTAATTTTTGTTTTCTTTGTAGAGAAAAGGTTTCACTGCATTGCCCAGGCTGGTCTCAAACTCCTGGGCTCAAGCAATCCTTCTGCGTTGGCCTCACAAGATGCTGGGATTACAGGGGTAAGCCACTGCATCTGGCCAATATATTTACACACTCATACATAAACTCATAGGGTTATATTATATAAATACTCATGTAAAAACTCATAAGTAAAAGAATAATGTACTGTTGCATCCATATTTCTGCTCTTTCCATCGTTCTTTCTTCTTGATGCTCCAAGATTTACTCTTTTATCATTTTCTTTCTGTTTAAAGAACTTCCTTTAGTCAGTTTTTAAGAGTAAGTCCATTCATTACAAAATTATCTTAACTTTCCTTAGTGTGTGAATGTTCTTTATTTTTCATTTTTGAAAGATAATTTTACCAGGTATAAAATTCATGGTTAACAAATCTTTTATTTTGGCACTTAAAAGATGTATCATACCACTTTCTTCTGGCCTCCATGGTTTTAGGTAAGAAATTCATTTGAATTGGTGTTTCCTTGCAGGTAATTAGTCAATTCTCCTTAACTGCTTACAAGATTTTATTTTTTGCGTTTAGTTTTTAAAAGTGTAATTATGATGTATTTTGGCATGGACTTTGGGGGTTATTCTGTTTATTTCATAAGTGATGAAGATGTCATTTGCTAGGGAACTACCAATTTATAATATGATAGTACAATGGGTTTGATAGGAAAAGGGGAAAGAAAGTGGTTAATAGGAAGATCAAAAAGGTCTTCAAGAGGCAATTTAATATATTAAAATTATAATAAACTTTATATGAATAAAATAGTTCACTGCAGAGCAAGAGGTACTTCAAAATTACTGGCTAAAAGAGAAATGTGAAAAGGAAAGTCTAAATAAACAAAAAAAAAAGATGGCATGGACAGATATTTCTATCTTATAATAAACAAGTTGGTTAATGATCCTCCTGGTTCTTGGGAAGACAGCCTTTAAATGTTTGGAGTCTTAAAATCATTAGTACTGTCTTTGTTAGCCATAATGTGGCCTAATAGTTTATGCTAATAAAGTGACTCCTGGTGGGCCTTTAGGTAATTTATGCTAATGAGATTCAGGCAGATGAAGGATGACCATGTCAGAAAGAACCAAATGACTGGACAGTTGGGGCTATCAGATATGAAATTATCAGTCTGACCTCCTGGGAGTGAAGGAGGCTGGAGATGGAGTTAAATCTTGTGGCCAATAACTCAATCAGTCATGCCTACAGGATGAAACCCCAGCAAAAGCTCTGGACACTGAAACTTGAGTGAGCTTTGCTGGAAACCATATTCTGTGGGTATTGTAACACACTGATGTGCCAGAAAGGTGACATGTTCTTGAAGATACACAAGCTTTACATTTGGGACACTCCAAGACTTCACCCTATCTGCCTCTTCTTTTGATTTGTTCTAATTTGTAACCTTTTGCTACAATGAAACTGCATTTATAAGTATAATATTTTCAGTGCTCTAGCAAATAATTAAACTAAAAAGGGTAGTAGGAACCCTGAAATTTGTAGCCAGAAAATCAGAAGTATTGGTATCCCAGAATCCCTGAACATGCAGCTATTGTCTGAAGTGAGAGGAGACTTGAAGAAAAACGTGACCTTTTATTTTCAGTTTTTTGTTTCTTTTTCACTGTTTTTTTTTTAAATATTGTTTTATTGTACTTTAGGTTCTGGGGTACATGTGCAGATCATGAATGATTGTTGCATAGGTACATACATGGCAATCTGGTTTGCTGCCTCAATCCCCCGTCACTATATCTGGCATTTCTCCCCATATTATCCCTGCTCAACCTCCCTACGCCCACTATCCCTCCCATAGTCCCCACAACAGACCTCAGTGTGTCATGCTCCCCTCCCTGTGTCCATGTGTTCTCATTGTTCAATGCTCACCTCTGAGTGAGAACATGCAGTCTTTGATTTTCTGTTCTTGTGTCAGATTGCTGAAAATGATGGTTTCCAGATTCATCCATGTCTCTACAAAGGACACAAACTCATCGTTTTTTAAGGCTGCATAGTATTCCATGGTGTATATGTGCCACATTTCCCTTGTCCAGTCTATCATCAATGGGCAGTTGGTTCCAGGTCTTTGCTGTTGTAAACAGTACTGCAATGAACATATGTGTTCATGTGTCTTTATAATAGAATTATTTATAATCCTTTGGGTATATATCCAGTAATGGGATTGCTGGGTCAAATGGAATTTCTATTTCTATGTCCTTGAGAAATCTCCACAATGGTTTCCACAATGGTTGAACTAGTTTACACTCCCACCAACAGTGTAAAAGTGTTCCTACTGCTCCACATCCTCTCCAGCATCTGTTGTTTCCAGATTTTTTAATAATCACCATTCTAACTTGCATGAGATGGTAACTCAATATGGTTTTGATTTGCATTTCTCTAATGACCAATTATGATGAGCATTTTTTCATATGTTTGTTGGCCCCATATATGTCTTCTTTTGAAAAGTGTCTGTTCATATCCTTCGCCCACTTTTGAATGGGTTTGTTTGTTTTGTTCTTGTAAATTTGTTTTAGTTCTTTGTAGATTCTGGATATTAGCCTTTTGTCAGATGGGTAGATTACAAAAATTTTTTCCCATTCTGTTGGTTGCCAGTTCACTCTAATGATTGTTTCTTTTGCTGTACAGAAGCTCTGGAGTATAATTAGATCCCATTTGTCTATTTTGGCTTTTGTTGCCAATGCTTTTGGTGTTTTAGTCATGAAGTCCTTGCCTATGCCTATGTCCTAAATGGTTTTGCCTAGGTTTTCTTCTAGGGTTTTTATGATGTTAGGTCTTATGTTTAAGTCTTTAATCCATCTGGAGTTAATTTTAGTGTAAGTGTCAGGAAGGGGTCCAGTTTCTGCTTCCTGCATATGGCTAGCCAGTTATCCCAACATAATTTATTAAACAAGGAATCTTTTCCCCATGGCTTGTTTTTGTCACGTTTGTAAAAGGTCAGATGGTTGTAGATGTGTGGTGTTGCCTCCAAGCCCTCTTTTCTGTTTCACTGGTCTGTATCTCTGTTTTGGTACCAGTACCATGCTGTTTTGATTGCTGTAGCCTTGTAGTACAGTTTGAAGTCAAGTAACATGATGCCTCCAGCTTTGTTCTTTATGTTTAGGATTGTCTTGGCTATGTGGGCTCTCTTTTGGTTTCATATGAAGTTTAAGGTGGTTTTGCCAGTTCTGTGATGAGGGTCATAGGTAGCTTAATAGGGATAGCATTGAATCTATAAATTACTTTGGGCAGTATGGACATTTTTACAATATTGATTCTTCCTAAACATGAGCATGGAATGTTTCTCCATCTATTTGTGTCCTCTCTTATTTTGCTGAGCAGTGGTTCATAGTTCTCCTTGAAGAGGTCCTTTACATCCTTTGTTAGTTGTTTTCCTAGGTATTTGATTCTCTTTGTAGCAATTTTGAATGGGAGTTCGCTCTTGATTTGGTTCTCTTTTAGTCTGTTATTGGTGTATAGGAATGCTTGTGATTTCTGCACATTGATTTTCTATCCAGAGACTTTGCTGAACTTGCTTATCAGTTTCAGGAGATTTTTTGCTGATATGATGGGGTCTTCTAAATATACAATTATGTCATCTTCAAATAGAGACAATTTGACTTCCTCCTTTCCTAATTCAATACCCTTTATTCCTTTTTCTTGCCTGATTGCTCTGGCTAGAACTTCCAATACTATGTTGAACAGGAGTGGTGAGAGAGGACATCTTTGTCTAGTGCCAGATTTAAAAGCGAATGCTTCCAGTTTTTGCCCATTCAGTATGATATTGGCTGTGGATTTGTGGTAAATAGATTTTATTATTTTGAGATACGTTTCATTGATACCTAGTTTATTTTTTTAGCCTAAAGGCTGTTGAAGTTGGTCAAAGGCCTTCTCTGCATCTATTGAGATGATCATGTGGTTTTTGTCTTTGGTTCTGTTTATGTGGTAGATTACATTTATAGACTTGAGTACATTGAACCAGCCTTCCATCCCCAGGATGAAACCTACTTGGTTGTGATGAATAAGTTGTTTGATATGTTGTTACAATCAGTTTGCCAGTATTTTACTGAAGATTTTTGCATTGATGTTCATCACAGATATTGGCCTAAAGTTTTCTTTTTTTGTTGAGTGTCTGCCAGGTTTTGGTATCAGGATGATGTTGGTCTCATAAAGTGATTTGGGAAGGATTCCCTCTTTTTGTATTGTTTGGAATAGTTTCAGAAGGTGTGGTACCAGCTCCTCTTTATACGTCTGGAGGAATTCGGCTGTGAACCCATCTGGATCTGGGCTTTTTTTTGGTTGGTAGCCTATTAATTGCTGCCTCAACTTCAGCCCTTGTTATCGGTCCATTCAGGGTTTTGACTTCTTCCAGGTTTAGGTTTGGCAGGGTGCAAGTGTCCAGGAATTTATCCATTTCTTCCAGGTTTACTGGTTTATGTGCATAGAGTTGTTTGTAGTAATCTGTGATGGTAGTTTATATTTCTGTGGAATCGGTGGTGATAGTCCCTGTATTGTTTTTCATTGCATCTATTTGATTCTTCTCTTTTCTTTTTTATTAATCTGGCTAGTGATCTGTCTCTTTTATTGATCTTTTCAAAAAGCCAGCCCTGAATTTATTGATTATTTGAAGGGTTTTTTGTGTCTCTATCTCCTTCATCTCTGCTCTTAGTTATTTCTTATCTTCTGCTAGATTTTGAGTTTTTTTAATCTTGTTCCTCTAGCTCTTTCAATTTTGATGATAGGGTGTTGATTTTAGATCTTTCCTTGCTTCTCATATGGGCATTTATTTCTATAAATTTCCCTATAGACACCTCTTTAAATGTGCCCCAGAGATTCTGATATGTTGTATATTCATTCTTGTTGGTTTTGAAGAACATCTTTATTTCTGCCTTCATTTCATCGTTTATCCAGTCCACATTCAAAAGCCAGTTCTTCAGTTTCCATGAAGTTGTGCAGTTCTGAGTTAGTTTCTTAAACCTGAGTTTTGATTTGATTGCCCTGCGGTCTGAGAGATGGTTTGTTATGATTTCTGTTCTTTTGTATTTGCTGAGGAGTGATTTACTTCCAATTACGTGGTCAATTTTAAAGTAGGTGTGATGTGGTGCTGAGAAGAATGTATATTTTGTGGATTTGGGATGGAGAGTTCCGTAGATATCTATTAGGCTTGCTTGGTCCAGATCTGAGTTCAAATCCTGGATATCCTTGTTAATTTTCTGTCTCGTTGCTCTGTCTAATATTGACAGTGAAGTGTTAAAGTCTCCCACTATTAGTGTGTGGGAGTCTAAGTCTCTTTGTAGGTTGTTAAGAACTTGCTTTAGGTATCTGGGTGCTCTTGTATTGGGTACATATATATTTAGGATTGTTAGCTCTTCTTGTTGCATTGATCCTTTATCATTATGTAATGCCCTTCTTTGTCTCTTTTGATCTTTGTTGGTTTAAAGTCTATTTTATCAGAGACTTGGATTGCAACTCCTGCTTTTTTTTTAATCCCCATTTCTTTCATCGATCTTCCTCCATCCCTTTATTTTGAGCCTATGTGTGTCCTTGCACATGAGATAGGTTTCCTGAATGCAGCACACACATGGGTCTTGACTTGTTATCCAATTTGCCAGTCTGTGTCTTTAATTGGGGCATTTAGCCCATTTACATTTAAGGTTAATACTGTTATGTGTGAATTTGATCCAGCCATTTTGATGCTGACTGGTTGTTTTGCCAGTTAGTTGATTCATTTTTTCATTGTGTCAATGGTCTTTACCATTTGTTACGTTTTTGGAGTGGCTCATACTGGTTGTTCCTTTCTATGTTTAGTGCTTCTTTCAGGAGCTCTTGTGAGGCAGGCCTGGTGGTAATGAAGTCTCTCAGCAATTGCTTGTTTGTAAAGGATTTTATTTCTCCTTTGCTTATGAAGCTTAGTTTTGCTGGACATGAAATTCTCAGTTGAAATTTCTTTTCTTTAAGAATGTTGAATATTGGCCTCCATTCTCTTCTGACTTGTAGGGTTTCTGCCAAGATATCTGCTGTGAGTCTGATGCGCTTCCCTTTGTGGGTAATCCAACCTTTCTCTCTGGCTGCCCTTAGCATTTTTCCCTTCATTTCAACCCTGGTGAATCTGACAATTATGTGCCTTAGGGTTACTCTTCTTGAGGAATATCTCTGCGGTGTTCTCTGTATTTCGTGGACTTCAGTGTTGGCCTGACTTGCTAGGTTGGGGAAGTTCTTCTGGATAATATCCTGAAGAGTGTTTTCCAGCTTGGATTAATTCTCTCTGTCACATTCAGGTACACCTACCAAATGTAGATTAGGTCTTTTCATGTAATCCCATATATCATGGAGGCTTTGTTCATTTCTTTTCACTGTTTTTTTCTCTAATCTTACCTTCTCATTTTATTTCATTGAGTTGATCTTGAATCTCTGATATCCTTTCTTCTGCTTGGTCAATTCAGCTATTGAAACCTGTGTATGCTTTGCAAAGTTCTCGTGTTGTGTTTTTCAGCTCTGTCAAGTCATTTATATTCTTCTCTGAACTGTTTATTCTTGTTAGCATTCTAACCTTTTTTCAAGGTTCTTAGTTTCTTTGCATTGGGTTAGAACAAGTTCTTTTAGCTCAGAGAAGTTTGTTATTACCCACCTTCTGAAGCCTGTTTTTGTCAATTCATCAAATGTGTTCTCCGTCCAGCTTTGTTCCCTTGCTGGTGAGGAGTTGTGATCCCTTGGTGGGGGATAGGCATTCTGGTTTTTGTTGTTTTCATCCTTTTTCACTGGTTCTTCCCATCTTCATGGATTTATCTACCTGTGGTCTTTGTAGTTGGTGATTTTCAAATGTGGTCTCTGAAGGGACATTCTTTCCTTTGATGTTGAAGTTATTTCTTTCTGTTTTTTAGTTTTCCTTCTAACAATCAGGCCCCTCTGCTGTAGGACTGCTGGAGGTCCACTCCAGATCCTGCTTGCCTGGGGATCACCTGCAGTGACTGCAGAACAGTAAGGATTGCTGCCGATTTCTTCTTATGTTATCTTCATTCCAGAAAGGTACCCACCAGATAGCCTGAGCTCTTCTTTATTAGGCGTCTCCTTGGATATATGGGAGTCAGGGAGCTGTTAGACGAGACAGTCTATCCCTTATAGGAGCTCAGTGCTGATCTGGGAGCTCTGTTGTTCCATTCAGAGCTTCTGGGCAGGTATGTTTAAGTCTACACAGAAGAACTTGTAACTGCCTTTTTTCCCAGGTGCTCTGTCCTGGGAAGGTGGGGCCTTATTTATAAGTTCCTGATATGCTGCTGCCTTTTTTCAGAGATGCCATGGCCAGCAAGGAGGTAGTCTAGTCACAGTCTGCCAGCAGAGGCGTTACTGCACTGCTGTGGGCTCTGCCCAGCTGCTGTGTGAACTTCCTTGTGGTTTTGTTTACAGAGGTACAATTGGAACTGCCTCAGTCATGGTGGATTGCTTCAGTAAAGACAGACTGCCTCGGTAAAGGCGGACTGCCTCAGTAATGGCAGAATGACTTGGTAAAGGTGGACTGCCTCGGTAGTAGTGGACTGCCTCAGTAATGGCAGACACCCTTCCCCGACCAAGCTGGACAGTCCTGGTTCCAGCTGGGCTTGCTTTGAAACTCAATCCAGAGCATTTCAGATTGCTGGTCTTTGTGGGGGTGGGAGCCACTGAGCCAGATCACCTGACTCCCTGTATAAGCCCCCTTTTTTTCAGTGAAATGGGCAGCTCTGTTTCCCAGGTGTTCCAGGCACCTGTTGAAACGGTCATCCAGATTTATGTGAGTTCTTGTGTGGAGACCCACGGCTCTGGCTGAAATAGTCATGCTGGAAACTCATGGTGCTTTTCAGCCTGGGAATCTCATGGTCTGTGGGCAGTAAAATCTCATTTGGAAATGCAATGATTACTCACCTTCTGCGTTGTTCTCCCTGGGAACTGCACTCCAGAGCTATTTCTATTCCGCTAACTTGGATCTGCAAAATGTGCCCATAACTTGTGAAGTTTGGCCTAATTTCAAGTAGTCAGCATCCAAAGTCATTGCATTTCTGAAAGTGTTTTGGTTGATGTTATTTTTGTCAATGCTATTAAAATGAATCCTGAGGTTATTTTTTTTCCATATTACTATTTGCAAGTCCAGAAAGATCTTTTAGGAATTAGATTTTTAAAATTTATTTCACATTGTAGTATACTGCTTTTTATTTTATATTTTTAAGGTAATGTATATGACTTTAAAATTCTGATTGCAAATAGAACAATCAGTGAATAAATTGCATTTGTTGCAGTGTTGTGATTATTATATTTCATACTTTAAATAACATGTTATTTTTTGTGTTCAAGTTAGCCAGTGTTTTTAATGGTGGCAAATGGACAATAGACACAGCAATCTTCATTTGATTCTCAAGGCTTGTTTATGTAAAATAAATTGCATTATAAGTTATATGTGCTATTGATTTTTATCTATTTATTTTGCATGATATTTTATATTTGTGTCCTTTTTAAAAATCAATATGTTATATTTTGGAAGAGGACATTTCAGTCCAGTACTCTCCTCATCAGAATTTGGAAGTAAATAATTGTTCTAAAACTTGTTCTTGCTGCAAACTAATAGTAATTGGGGTTAGAGGAATCCACTGATTGATTCAAAGTAAAATTTGAAACTTTGCTATGATCTGCTAAGACCAAAAGCTTTTTGCATTAAAGCCACAATTATAGGAAGCATTACTTTCCAGAAATGCCAAGATTTATATCACAGCATAATTTTTAATGGATTCATGCCTGAGAACTATAGAGAAAAGGTAGATGATAAATACCTGATGTAGATGATGGGGTGATGGATGCAGCAAATCACCATGACACGTGTATAACTATGTAACAAATCTGCACATTCTATACATGTACCCCAGAACTTAAATTATAATAATTTTAAAAAGCTACTAAATGTTCATGAAGCTGGAATAAATGACTGCATTGAATATATTTAAATTATCCTTAATGTCCTGTTTTTAGCAGCAAATTTTACTCAAACTCTTCAACTGTTATTCCTAAGACTTAAATAAATCAACTGTGTATTTTTTTTTCAAAAAAGAAAAGAAAAGAAAATACATAGATGATAAATAAAGTACCTCAGTTCTCCAAATTTGTGGATTCCTCATCTGTGGATTCAATCAACTTCAGATTAAAGTATTTGGTGAAAAAAAGGATGGTTGCATCTCTACTGAACATACATAGACATTTTTTTCTGGTCATTATTTCCTAAACATTATGGTATAACAATTATTTACATAACAATTACATTGTATTAGGCATTACAAGTAATCTTGAGAATCTAGAGATGGTTTAAGGTTTACTAGAGGATGTGCTAGGTTATGTGCAAATACTATGCCATTTTATAGAAGGGCATCCTCCATTTTATGTAAGAACATCTGTGAATTTTGTTATTTATGTGGGGTCTAGAATCAATCCCCCAAGGATACTGAAGAATGACTATAAAATAAAATAAATACAGAAAAAATCAATGTTTGCCTAAAACTATGTAAGACAGGGCAAAATTGCGTGTGTGTCTCTCTAAGTCTGAGATACTTCTGAGAGAAGTATCACCAAAAAGAGCAATGCATTGCTCTGTACTTTACCAACAGTTAATGAAGCAGCTTTGGAACCACTACTAACTCCAGGCATTTCTGGAAGTGTAAAAAGAACAACAGCTGCAGAAAGGCCACAGTATTCAAGAGACTAGTGGCATGACCTGTCAAGAGTCTACACTTCCTACAGGAGCATAATAGTGCCTGACAATATGGGGGGATGCCGAGAGGGATGCAAACACTTCAAAGGGGCCCATTTTGACCAGATAGAACATTGTAGTGCCTGCTAAAGATGGTGACACTACCAGGGAACTGGAAGAATAGCATCAAGCAGACATATATAAAAGACAAATGGGACAACTCCTGGGTCCTCCAAAAATTTTTTTGAGCAAGAATAATAAAGGAATATGTGGGCAAAAATATAAGTGATTCTAAAGGCCTCCATGATAAGGTGCAAGCAAATGCCCATGGTTTTGTGATAAAAATTTCTAATGAAACTGGAGGCAGTTGAGATTTGGGCAAATTCAAGGTATGTGTAGGTAGCTTGTTTTAAATAATATTTTTTTGCAACTAGATAATAAAATATAATTGTAAAGGAATGGATGGCTTGTTAAAATATACATAGGTAGTCCAATAGTTATCTGAGTAGCTGTTATTGCTGACTCATTAATGCTGAAATAAATTTTAAAAAGCATAACTGGAAGTATTTTCAAAGTTATATTATGGAGATGAAGCAAAAATGTAGCCATTATTTTAAAATCTTAACATTGCCCAGGAAAAGTGATGAATAATTTATATAGAATAAATCCAACAATTTTCAATAATGTATATAAAGCACTATTTTGTAGTACCTCCTCTTCAGAAATAATATATTTTCTTTGCTCATTCAAAAACAGATGTTTTTGAGATTTAATACTGAAAACTGTTGTCAAGTAACTTGTCTTTGATATACACAGTCTTTGGGTTGTGAATAAGTTGTGTACCTGGAGTTTTTGGTTAGTCAATTTATTCAATTTAAACTCTGAAATGCGTGCACCTGTGGAATCAATGTTATAAGAAATATGCATATCCTCAGTGCAGACCAACACTTCTCTCTGAGTTTCACAATCTCTGAGAGGAATTAATAAGTACTTGTTGGTAACAAAGACTGATAAGATTAAGGAGAGAAAAAAATGAGACTAAACACCATCATATTACTTTCTTTTTTTAACTCCATGGGCCACCATACTGACGATTGCTTATGAAACATCATATTCCTTTACTCTTTGGATTTAATATCCTTATTCCAGTTTCTCACATCCTCTAATACCCAGACCCACTTGAGCCCTATTTCAAGTTCTAGACACCTGTAGTTACAATACTCTGAAAACCTACCTTACTACTTCATGATAAGTGTGGAGGAAAAAAAGGAGAAAATTTCTCACTCTTGCTTTCAGAGTTTAAATGAAGTATAAAGGTGAGAGGCTATATTTATATCTGCCATTCTAAGATGGAACTTGGTAGTTAGTAGACAATGTATTTATTCAACAAAAGTGTACTGAAGAAATTTTCGTTGAATAAAAATGGAATAATTTGTTAAACAAATGTGGAAAGTGCTGGTAATACAATGTTGAACCTAGCCTTTACCCACATAGATCTG
Source organism: Cheracebus regulus (assembly GCA_963574635.1). Taxonomy (NCBI): domain Eukaryota; kingdom Metazoa; phylum Chordata; class Mammalia; order Primates; family Pitheciidae; genus Cheracebus; species Cheracebus regulus. Next base: position 19,141 of record CAUYQU010080190.1, read on the forward strand.
AGAGGTAAACAATCATACAAAAATAAAATAAAATAAAGCCACGATTCTATGGTAGCATGTGCGGGTACTGCAGAGAAAGCTCACTTGTATGTTTGGCAATTAACTGAGGCCTGAACAATAAATAGAAGTCAATTGCAGGTGGAGAGTGGAGGAAAGCATTGTAAGTAGAAGAGCTATCAGAAGTGAAAAATTATGGAGCTTACCAGGTGCTGAAAGCACTAAAGACTAAGCACTGTGCAGAGCCCATGGAATGATTTAAGTGTGAATGAATGTGGTAGGAGGGGAACTGACATCATTTGCATTTACATGTCAAAAATGGCATCCGGCTACTAATGAGTGAATGTGATGAGAATGGAGGCAGAGAGGCAGGTTATTGAGGAGATGATGGTAGCTTGGGTTACGATGATGGTGTGATGGATTAAGGTGGGTAAGTACTAGAGGTTTTAAGAGATTTATGATTAAGTCTTGCAATGGATCAAATAAAGGTATTGAGAAAGAAAGCTGTACAAACTCATCATCAAATTTAAAACCTTCATGAACAGGCTCTGACAATTGCATCAGCACATTTATATACGTGAGATAAAGTAAAGAGCCCTCTTGAATTTTTTATGACTTACAGGTGACATAGACCTGATCCATATGACACCATTTGCCCAAGAGAAGAGCAAACATTTTTCTGAAAATGAGAACCAGAGTGTTAGCCAATTATCCACAAACCACAGGGTGCAGAATATACAGTCAAAATCTGGCACAATGAAGGAAGACAGCTGAAATACCAGGAAATACCTTACAATACAGGGCAAACTGAGGTCAAGAATGTAGAAAGAGACTGCTAAAATAGCCGTGTCAAGTATGCTTAGTGTCCCCAACTGTGACTTCGATATAATTAATCTAAAGGCATGAAGCACCCAGATTCTATATCCTGGTGAATCATCTTTATGTGTTTCTCAACTCTATTATGCTTTGAAGTATTAAAATAGAAACTTAAATTCACCTGAGATAGTTTGCTGTTTATTTACTTTAGAAAATGAATTTAATTATCCTGAGAAATGTTTGTAATTAAGTACAGAGGTAGAGAAGTGAATTAAATAAATAGAATTAATACTCAATAAATTTAAAAATAATTCGTGTGATTAAAATGTGTGTCATGTTTTTAAAAATATAACATTAGAAAATCTCATAACTAAGTCTAATACATTTATTTTAAAATTCATAACTGATACTCTTGGCATTTAAATCTATAATATTTGAGAAAATGTGTTTGGTTTTTAAAACAGTGCTGTCATGTAAAAGAGAATAAAGGGTTCACTTTAGTTCATTCTTTATTATATTTTCAGGAATTTGATATTTCTGCCCATGATTCTAAGCATCTTCCAGCAGTCTCACAAATCCTCAAGCAAGAAGGCACAGAATTTTGAGGTGGAAAGCCAGCACTATTCACAGGATCCCTCTGAAGCTTCAGTTGAATCCAGAACAGACAGGGAATATAGTTCAGGTAACAGGCCTAAGTTGTACTAGTGCCTTGCTGTGTTAGGCCATTGTTACCCTGCTATAAAGAAATAGCCAAGGCTGAGTAATTTATAAAGAAAAGGTTCTTAATTATCTCAGGGTTCTGCAGGCTGCACAGGAAGCATATCAGCATCTACCCTGGGGAGGCCTCAAGAAGCTTAAATGATAGCAGAAGTAGGAACGGACATCTCATGTCAAAAGCGGGAGCAAGCTATGGGTAGGGAGAGGTGCCATACATTTTACAATGACCACGTCTCTCAAGAACTCAGTATCACAAAGATAGCACCAAGCCATGAGGCATCTACCACCATGATCCAAACCCCTCCACCAGGCCTCACCCACAGCACTGGGGACTACAATTCATCATGAGATCTGAGAGGCATCAAATATCCAAGTTATACCACTTGACCAACTCAGATTTACTGCTTTCCCACATTAAGTCCAATGTATTCTTTTTTGAGAAACCCCAAATGAACAGCTACTTGCTACTAGGATCTTTGAAAATTCTGTGTCAACTGGTGGAATAATTTGTTTCTCAGAACCAAGATATTGGTCCAATTGAACTAAACATTGTGGCTAGAAACACAAATTTCTCCAAAGTCTCTTTGAGAATAATAATAAGAGAAACCAATTTTACTTTCACCATTTAGTTCATAGACTCCTATTATTTTATTTTTAAAATTGCTTTCTTTTTCTCTAATTTTAGATTCAGGGAGCATACGTGTAGCTTTGTTACATTAGAATATTACTGGATGCTGAGATTTGGGCTTCACTCTCCTTTTGCAATCCCCATGTCTATTGTTCACATTTTATGTTCATGCACACTCAATTTTCAGCTCCTACATGAAAGTGAGAAGATACAATATTTGGTTTTCTTTCCCTGCATTAAATCACTTAGAATAATGATCTCCAGCTGCATCCACATTGCTGCAAAGGACATGAAACCTCATTCCTCACTTATACCACATTCTCATCTTTAGTTCTGTGAGCATAAGAGGAACCGAATCCTCACAGTTGTCCTCTCTTGGGGGCCCATGCCAACATTATCTTTCTATCTAGAGTGCTGCAGTCTTTAAGGTCATACAGAAAGAGAGAATGCACAACATCTTCCAGAATTGATTGTTACATTTCATTGGCCAAAGACAGTGATATGACCAAGCCTGGTTCCAGTAGGGAAAATGAAGTAAAAACCTTCTTTAGACAAGAGAAGTAGGTGTTTAGAAATAGCATACAATTTACCACAGTGGACACTGGAACACATTTCATTGTTGCCATCAGGCCCAGAATGACAGGCTCCCCTGAGTATAGGAGTTGTTAGTTGCTGTGGAGAATTACTGTAAAAATCAGTTGGTCAAATCACACTTCAAGAAATACAGATTTTTCACATTTTTTTTGCACAGCAGAGGTACAATGACGTGGAAGTGAGTAAATGAACAGTATGGTATCTCTGTTCTTGAGCTCAGGATTTGTTGCATCCTGAGAGGAATGGATAACCTTATAAATGTGAGTCAACATTTCTTCTAATATGAGGTAGAGGAGAAGCAACGATAGTCCTCTTAGCATGTTGCATCATATACAAAGATGTTATTTTTCATCTGCCACTTCACTTTATCTATAGTGAAGGACTGGAAAAGTAAATGCAAAAATGCATACTAGATAATCTATCTAAAAATTAGGAAATATTATTGAAGATAAAAAATAGGAAGATCGGGAAAATGATAATTTATAAACAAATTACCCCCACAGTCAACTTTATGAACTTGGAATTCTGAGCTGAAAGAGAGTCAGAGGATAATCTTATTAGTAATTTATGAAAATAATTCAAAGTACATTTTTTTCCAGCCTCTACTTTCCTAAATGATAGGCAGACTATAGGATAAGCAAGGCCCTCTTCTTTATAAAAGTAATTGTTTGGCCAGGTGCATGGCTCATGCCTGGAATCCCAGCACTTTGGGAGGCTGAGGCAGATGGATCATGAGGTCAGGAGTTCAAGATCAGCCTGACCAACATGGTGAAACCCTGTCTCTACTAAAATACAAAAAAAAAAAAAAAAGGTAGCCTGGTATGGTGGTCCGTGCCTGTAATCCCAGCTACTCAGGAGGCTGAGGCAGAAGAATCCCTTGAACCCAGGAGGCGGAGGTTGCAGTGAGCCAAGATCACACTACTGCACCTCAGCCTGGATGACAGAACAAGACTCTGTCTCAAAAAAAAAAAAAAAAAGTAATTGTTCATCAGTTTTTCTCTTTTATCCTTACCCATAGAAAGTCATTAAGTTCCCAGTACATTCAAGAATTGCCAACCATTTCACCAATAGCTAGCTAAACCTGACATTAGGTCTATCAGTAACAGGATAAGGGGACAAAACACTATTAAAACAAATGCCATGGAGCTTAAGTTATTGTGAAGCAAGCCCCTTGGGTTCCAAATCTTCTAGTAACGTCTGTCTTAGGACAAGAATCCTTATTCTTGTGTGCTTAAGATACTGATATGACAATTTATTTGTGGAAAATACCTCAAATGACCTTTTATTGACACTGAAAACAGAAAATGACAAGTTGCTGGACAGCTAAAATTGGCAGAATCTGATAAAATTGCTAGATGTGGAAATAACTGGCAAAATGAGAAGTAGAGTCCGTTTGATATGACTAATAAGTTGATAATTATTTTTAAATGAACAGATGAATGAGGTTCTATTAAAGAGCTGAAGTAAAAGTAGTTATGTTTTAGATAAGAATGTTATTGTTTGTAAATCTTCCAGCAGCTGGGCTGATTTGATTTCTGGGTGAAAGATCTACAAAAGAAGAGATTTTTGCAAACCTAAGCCAACAAAGTTTTCAATGATGTGGTGAAAGAAAAAGTCGACCCAGAGTTGTACGGCTTATAATTTAAACTATCACAGAAGGATAAGAAAATCTGGGATCCTCTTCAGGCTCAATGTTTCAGCCTCTTATTGCACCTAGAATGTCCTTGCACAATATAAATACCAGTCCTCTCATGGAATGGTGGCTGGATTTTGAGCCACAAAAATAGGCAAGATCATAGCCTGGACAATAAACCTGAAAATATATTTATTGGAAAATAGTTAGTATTTGTTGTAAACTGCTCTTTTATTTTTATAATCAATTTTTCAGCCCAAAGAAGTATATAATTAGAGTCATGGTCTTCATCAAAAACATGGCAATATTGCTTACAAAAGTCATTCCTTAATAACATGAGAAAGCATCAGGGACCTGACAAGATGGCCAAATACGAACAACTCCTGGGAAGTGCAAGGGGTCAGGGAACTCTCTCCCCTAGCCAAGGGAAGCTGTGCAGGGCTGTGCCATGAGGAAGAGTACACCCCAACCCAGACACTATGCTTTTCCCACAGTCTTCACAACCCACAGACCAGGAGATTCCCTTGGGTGCCTATGCCGTCAGGTCCCTGGGTTTCAAGCAAAAAACTGGACAACCATTTGGGCAGACACCAAGCTAGCTGCAGTTTTTTTTTCATACCCCAGTGGCACTGGAATGCCAGCAAGACAGAACAGTTCACTCCCCTATAAAGGGAGCTGAAGCCAGGGAGCTGAGTGGTTTCATTCAGCTGATCCCACCCGCAAGGAGCCCAGCAAGCTTAGATCCACTAGCTTGAAATTCTCACTGCCAGCACAGTAGTCTAAAGTTGACCTGGGACGCGCAATCTTGAAGGGGAGACTGGCCATTACTGCAGCTTGAGAAAGCGGTTTTGCCCTCCTCGTGTAAACAAAGTCACCAGGATGTTCTAACTGGGAAGAGCCCTCTGCAGCTCAGCAAAGCCCTGTGACTCTCTACATTCTTCCTCCCTGGGCAGGGCATCTCTGAAAAAAAAGTATCAGCCCTAGTCAGGGGCTTATAGATAAAACTACCATCTCCCTGAGACAGAGCACCTGGGGTAAGGGGTGGCTGTTGGTGCAGCTTCAGCAGACTTAAATGTCCCTGCCCGCTGGCTCGGTGCAGCAGACCTCCCAGCACAGCACTTGAGCTCTGCTAAGGGTCAGACTGCCTCCTCAAGTGGGTCCGTGACCCCTGTGTCCCCTGACTGGGAGACGCCTACCAGCAGGGGCTGACAGATACCTCATACAGGAGATCTCTGGCTGTACTCTGGTGGGTGCCCCTCTGGGACAAAGTTTCCATAGTAACAAGCAGCAATCTTTGCTGTTCTGCAGTTTCTGCTGGTGATACCCAGGCAAAAAGGGTCTGGAGTGGACCCCCATAAAACTCCAGCAGACCTGCAGCAGAGGGGCCTGACTGTTAGAGGGAGAACTAACAAACAGGAATGGCATAAATATCAACAAAAAGGCATCCACTCAAAAACCTTATCCAAAGGTCCCCAACATCAAAGACCAAAGGTAGATAAATCCACAAAGGTAAGGAGAAACCAGCACAAAAAGTCTGAAAATTCCAAAAACCACAACACCTCTTCTCTTTTAAAGGATCACAACTCCTCACCAGCAAGGGAACAAAACTGGACAGATAATGAGTTTGACAAATTGACAGAAGTAGTCTTCAGAAGGTGGGTAAAAACAAACTTCTCCCAGCTAAAGGAGCATCTTCTAACCCAATGCAAGGAATCTAAGAACCTTGAAAAAAGGTTAGAGGAATTGCTAACTAGAATAAGCAGTTTAGAGAAGAACATAAATGATCTGATGGAGCTGAAAACACAGCACGAGAACATTGTGAAGCATACACAAGTATTAACAGGTGAATCAATCGAGTGGAAGAAAGAATATCAGAGATTGAAGATCAACTTAATGAAATAAAGTGTGAAGACAAGATTAGACTAAAAAGAATGAAATTGAAGGAACAAAGCCTCCAAGAAATATCGGACTATGTGAAAAGACCAAACTTACACTTGATTGGTGTACCTGAAAGTGACAAGGAGAATAAAAGCAAGTTGGAAAATACTCTTCAGGATTTTATCCAGGAGATCTTTCCCAACCTAGCAAGAGACGCCAACATTCAAATACTATTTGACCCAGCAGTCCCATTCCTGGGCATATGCCCAAATGATTCGAAATCATTCTACTAACACATGCACACATATATTTATTGCAACACTGTTCACATAGCAAAGACTAGGAACCAGCCCAAATACCCATCAATGATAGACTGGATAAAGAAAATGTGGCAAATATACACTGTGGAATACTATGCAGCCATAAAAATGATGAGTTCATGGGCTTTGCAGCTACGTGAATGAAACTGGAAACCACCAATCTCAGCAAACTAACACAAGAACAGAAAACCAAACACCATATGTTCTCACTCATACGTGGAAGTTGAACAATGAGAACACATGGACATAGGGAGGGGAACATCACACATTGTGGCCTGTGGTGGGGTGGGGGTCTAGGTGAGGGCTAACATTAAGAGAAATACCTAATGTAGATGACTGGTTGATGAGTGCAGCAAACCACCACAGCACATGTATTCCTACGTAACAAACCTGCATGTTTTGCACATGCAACCCAGAACTTAACGTATAATAATAAAAAGGAAAGAAAAAGCATCATACCCCCCCATTTCTGTATGCAATATGGATCCTCAAGAAAATGGGTATTTTAGCTTGCAACAATGCTAAATATATTTAAAAACATTTATGCGAATGTTATGTGACAACATTTCACTTTTCCGTAGATACTATGTTATTCTGTACTTCATTATTCCATACCTCCAAATCATGCATTAATCACACTATAAAGAAGAAGCTGGTGGAGAGGAGCTGATATGTCATAAACAACTATTCAATAACTATTTCTGGAGCTATTTATTTATATATGTTCCAGATGTTCTTCTTGGAGCTTGATATAATTAGTGAGAAAAACAGATAAACATTCCTTCCCTTGTGGTGATAGAGAAATACTAGTGCTTATGTACATTGTTCTATAGGCAAATATGAAATATACTTATACAAGGACATCTGAATGTATTTGTATATAAATAAACAATATACAAATATTGGTAAAATGTTTTTATCATGTAATTAATTTAGACTGAAAAAAAGAGAGAAAACAAATATTTTATTTTTAATGAAAGAATATTGAACTAAATAAAAATCTCTTTTCACATTATAATTAAACTGACAAGTCAGTCATAGATGTGCTCTTCACAGAAAGATGTAAAATATAACTCTAGGGAATACAATTCTAATTTATATTTAATCATTCTTATCCTCTTTGTTTATTTGTATTAAGGACTATCCTGCCGTTTTACATTTTCTGTGTTATGTATGAAATATTAGCAAAGCAATGGAATTCAGATAGGCATTGTGTTTTTAATTTAATTTAAAATAGTGATGAGATCAGAAATAATAACAATAAAAAAAAACAGTATATTAGATGGAACTGCCTTCAGTGAAAACTTTTTTTTTCCTTAAATAGATAATGGACAGACCATCTTTAATAGATAAAAGATATGGAGAGATAGAGAACTCCATGGAGAAAATACTCATCATTGTTTCTGTTCCCTGTGCTTGTTTTATGACTTAAAAATACCTGAAATATCAGATAATTCTCATACGTATTTTAAAGCAATTTCCTGAAGAATGTATAAGGCAAATGTTCTCTCCAATCCTACCCCTTATAAAATCTTAAATGGATTCTTCTTGAATGGACTTGATCATTTTTTTCTTCTTTTGGAGGAAGGGAGATGTGGACGTACGTGCAGGACAACTTAGAATAATTCTAACAAAGATATAGAACCTATTTATAGATGATATTAAAGAAGAACCCTAGCAAAGAGCAAGGGATCACTTGTATTGATGGTGCCAAATTGAATGTGTGGTTTTGCAGAAAATAATTTGACTAGGAAATTTAATACAATGAAGTACAGAACAACATTGCTGTAGATAAGAAAAACTTTTCAGAACGATAATATCACGGAACAGATTAGCATTATTGAAATATGAAGCAATGTATATTTTTAAATAATGTGAGATATGCTAAACAAAATTGTTTAAAAATAAGAATTCGAAATTCTGAAATGAAGTGATTTGAATAAAAAGAAAACATGTCAGAAATGAAGACCAAATGAAAAGCAAAATAGGTTAAATAGGCATATGTGTGTCTTAAGAGAAGTAGAAGGTAAAAAGAAATCCAGAAGAAATGAGGACAAAGATTGATTGGAAAAAAGAAATAATAGGATGTTAAGACCCGTATGATTAAAATCAATAGGATAAAATAGATAAGGATAAAAATCTATATCCATAGACTACATGCCAAGTTTAGAAGTTCAGCAAAAATGATAAAACACATTTATAAGAGTCTCTAAAGTGCAAAACAAAACGAAGTAAAAAAACAAGTTCTAAAAATATTTGGAAATTCATTTTGAAATATCTTCTGAGATTATTGGCTCAGAAAAATTAACACCAAGATAAATCTAGTATAATTATTAGATCTTAAAGGAGAGGGAGAGAGAGAAGAAGAAGAGAGAAATGTTATTTAAATATTCAGTAAAAAAATCAAATCATTTATAAGAGAAAACAAAACAAACAGCAATAAATAATACAAGATCAAAATTTTCAAGAACAATGCATTATGCTGGAAGAAATAGATTTCAGTTCTCAAGAAATGAAAATGTGAACCAAGCATTTCATTAGGCCAAACTGACTTTCACAGCATGTAAGCTTCAGACCATTTGGGAGCAATGTCTAGTACAGATTAGAGAAGCAAGTCCCAGTGTTGAACACTGATGAAAACTTATTGTGAGCAGTCAATTTAAATTTGCACTTACCACCAAAACTAAATGAGGGCTATAAAAACAAACTGTCGTGTAAGGGTAACGCTCTGATAAGTAGATAATACAACTACTTAAAATAGGGTAAAATGGAAAGCCTGTATAAAAAAAATGCCTTTTTTTCTTTTTTGTAGTCATGATGATAGTAGTAAATATAATTGAATGAGACTAGTCTACATATAAATGTAGGATTAAGCCAATGAATAATTATGTGAAATTTTAATTCTATTATCCACGTGGCCTTGAAAATGAGACTCTTTGGTGTACATAAAGAGATGTAAGAGTATCTGGGGCAGAAGATGCAAGTCAGAGCCTCTTGTCAGACCACACATCAAGAAAACAATCAAAATTACTGTTGTATCTAAAGGTATCTGAAGCCAATGTGACGAGGGATGCTAAAAGTTTGGGAACATATTTCTATCTTATAACTCTTTAGCTTGAGCTTCAGAAGACAAAAAGTGAAATGTTGGAAAATTAAGTTAGGGTAGCCAGCTTACCAGGTCTGTCATAGTTGGTCAGGAAAGATACAAAACACAAACAAGAATAAAGAATCACACTGTAGAAAAATATTTTTTTTATTTTATAACACAATTTAGAGAACCTAACAGATTTCTCCTCTATATTATCTTCTTCTTCTATGACCAAGAGTGATATAAAAATATTTAACCATCAATAGATCACAGAATCAAAACCATCAAGAAGGAAACCAACTGTAATTGTCAGGTAGTGCCATGCAGGGGCTGACCGGCTTAGTGTCACACAGAGCTAAAACCTTAGAAGATGAAAGGCTTGAGAAATTGGCTCATTTATATCAAGTAATACATCATATAATTTTGTGAACCATGTATTCTGCCCGACACGTGATAATCATTTGAAATATATCACCTCTAACCTAACAACCAATCCTTAAGGTAAATAAGATCTTTCTGTTGCTACACATAAGGGAGGAAACAAAGAGCAGAGAGTTTAAATAATTTACCCAAAGCCACACGGCAGAAAGAAGAAAGATGGCTGTCATTTCAGATCTGACGATCTTTGAGGTCTACATGTTTTCCACTATCAATTATCGTATCCTAAAATGTCATTCATTTGAAGGCAACCATTTTATTTATTAAGAGTTGATAAAGATATCCTTATTTTTCAGTATAAGTTATAAGTTGTTAACCTTTCCCCTTTATGGGTATTTAAATAATATTTTTTTCCTAGTATTTTATATTAGATGGATTTTAATGTGGTTAATATTACCAAATAGCTACTAACTTCACCTTACATCAGCTAGGAACCTAAATTGTAAGCTACATGAAATTATATTTCTCTAATTGTAGAATAAATGTTTCTAAAAATGGATTTAGTTCATTCACATAACTGCTGGAACAACTAGAGATTTAAGTTTGGGACTACACAAACAATAACCATACACCCAAATTTGTGCTATGATTAGCCATCTGCAGACATGATTTGTCACTGCTAACAGGATGTTAAATATTTTAACTGGTCTGGTCAGTTCTATGGTACAGGACACCAGTGCTGTAGCTGATGCCCAATAAACTACTTTTCAGACTGAGTACCTAGGTCTCAGCATTTGTGCATGATCAGATTCCCTTTTTAATCCTGGGGTCCATTTAGTTCAGTGACAGTGTAGGTCATGTGCTTGTGTCTTTATTACACTGGACACTGGAAAAATAAGTTCTGTTGCTTCAGCTTCTCCAGTAGAGGGCATACCCTTCCTTCCAGCGGGACTCACATGATGAGGAATGCCAAAAATGCCAAAAACATTTCAGGTGCTTTGTCACTCAAACAAAGACTAATCACCAACACAGCCGTGGTTTCCACACAGTAAATAACAATGACCTTCCTAATGTGTCTACATTTTTCTTTTATCAGTTTATTGTGGGTAACTATAACTAAATTGATTTAAAAATAATCTGCTAGTTCCTTGCTTTTATCATGTGTTTGTAGAAAGAAATACTTTGCTGTGTTTTTGTTTGTTTGTTTTGAGAAGGAGTCTCTCTCTGTCACCAGGCTGGAGTGCAGTGGCATGATCTTGGCTCACTGAAACCTCTGCCAGCTGGGTTCAAGCAATTCTCTTGCCCCAGCCTCCTGAGTAGCTGGGATTACAGGCATGTGCCATCACACCTGGCTAATTTCTGTATTTTTAGTAGAAACGGGGTTTCACCATGTTGGCCAGGATGGTCTCGATCTCTTGACCTAGTGATCAGCCTGTCTCGGTTTCCCAAAGTGCTGGGATGACAGGCGTGAGCCACTGCACCTGGCACAGAAAGATATACTTTGTAACCAGGCAAAGAAAGCATTTCTTTCTTTCAATTAGCAGAATATTTGTTCTTTTTTATTTTCTTTTTTTTAAATGCTGTAGGGCCAGAGTATTTAACTGCAAAGGAATGTTAATCTCACAAATACAGTGTGAGTAGCAGAGAACTGAGTGCTGTTTCCCCTCAAAAACTTTAGGAGATTAATTCTTTGTATGCTTTGGGGTGCCCTTGTCTTTTCATATATTGCAAAGCAATTTCAAGTAGAAGGCACCACTGTGCTAATTAGATTATTTTGTATTTGTAAGAAATAGCAAGTGATGAGTTACAGTTGCCTTAGATATAATGCACGTCTTATTCAACTCAATTTATAAAAATGAAACTACTTCATATTTATGAAGCACCTTTGATCTAGAAAGATCAAAATGTTTTAAGGCTTTCATCTCATGAACTTTTATAACACTCTTTAAGTTAGGCAGGTAGTAATTATGACTTTATTCATCTTACAGTAGAACAATATGAAATATAGAGAAGGTAAGTATAAGAGCTTGCCTTAACCCTCAATAAATATCAGTTTAGGGGCGAGGATAGAGGAAAGTTCATCTCACTGCCACTGGCCTTTCTCTAATAGAAATGATTTTGAAGAGGGATACTTCCTCACATTAACAAATAAAATCCAGAGACATGTCTTGAACTTATATAAGCTAATTTTCAATAATATGATCCTGATGCATAGCTGATACAGAATAACTCCTTGCTGGGTGAATAATTTAATGAATAGATAAATATTAAGAAGAAAACTATTTTGTAGTACTGGGACAGACTTAAATCATGAAAAATGTGATTGCTGAGACTACAATCACTTTCTTCTTCTTAGCAGTGACTGAAGCCAAGGAACCAAACTCAAATGTCTGGATGGAGTAGGAGTTTAATCTATGTTTGAAATACCAATTAACACAGCAGTCACAGCCTATGATATGAAAAAAGCATAACAACAATTTAGTTACTGCTTTTTCTTTTTAAAGTAAGGCAAATAACTGGTGAAGCAGACATTTTCATGGGCTGTAAGTTTATCATTTTTTTATCTCCAGTGTTCAGTCCATTGCCGTACTGATACTAAGATGTCACCAAATGGTGTATATGATTACTGTAGCAATTCTGTGTTCATGTTCTTTGTATGATAGGAAGAACATCTATATTTTCTTTGTCTCATGCTGCAGAAACTATATTTATATTTTCTCCTATACATATGGACTTTAAAAATATTTTCTAAAATAATTTTTTAAAGACCCAACACATGAATAATGGATAAGGTTACTGTAATCATTGTCTTATGTTTTAATTGCAATGTATAATTTTAAATGACTCTAAATGGCTTGCTTTACTTTACAGTGCCACAGTGTATCAAGAAGCTTCTCTATTCTTGAAAACAAATTCAATTTATTTATTGTCATAATTAGAATAACAGCACTTTTAGCTGATATGTACTTCTTGGATATGAAATAAAATTACTGACTTCAGGCTAATACAGAATAAAATTAAAAATTCTAGTACTAGTAGACCTTTTTCATAGAAGCATTTTTCACTTAATAGAGGTATGTTGCATTTCATCTAACATTAGTTCCATTTTCTTTGGCCGTGGCTCAGGTGCCATCATACAAGAAGATGGTCAACGGGCAGACAGAGAGAGAAGGAGGGAGGAAGAATGGACAAATCATAAAATGGGTAATTAACCCTTGAATTAATCCAAAATTGACAGCTGTGAATAAATGATAGTGCCTTGATACAGTCAGAGACACTGAACACTTTAAGAGTTCAATAAATAATTTAGACACCTTTTTTGCATAATATTTCAGTAATAACTATTCAAGCACACTGCAGGTGGCATTTGATGTAAGTAAAATATTCACATCTACTCAATTGTGACTTAATAATTGCACGTACTTTAACATTGTAATTAGGAAAGAAGTAATTCAGCTTCTACACTTAAAAGATTCTAATTCTGTTACCAGACACAGCATGTATTTCTGATTTTCCCACTTTGAGAGAACTTTTTCATTTATTTAAATTGTAGTACTGGCATTCTGCCCAATAGAAAGTCAAGGGGAAATTAATAAAGAATGTAATTTACTTTAATCAAAATTGCACAAGGAAAATGAAAAAAAAAGAGAGGGAATGAATGAAAATGTGACATGGTGCTCACACATTCTAAATACTAACAGTATAAAATCATACATTATAACCCTCGTATATTCTATTATATGTGGTTTTGGATGCAAAATATGGTGGTTTATAAAGAATTTTCAAGCTGAGAAGCTATTTCTATTTAACTTTTTACATCAGGTAAATTGAGGAAGTTAAGAGACCAGAACTTCTTACTTCCTTATATTCGCCTTCCAAGTGACTTGGCTGTAGCACGTTACCAACATGGAAAAAGACTGAATTTTAAAATAAAATAGGACTAAATTGAATTGAATTGAGGCCTTATATAGGATCGATTATGGAAGATGAATAGGCACATTTTAGGGTAATAATTTGGGAATACTGATGAAGAGTCTGGAGTGAGAAGTCTGATCTTCTCACTCCAGGCTCTTCTTTCAGAATTTTAGAGATGTATATTTCAAAGAACTGTCACAATTAACCGGACAAGTCAAATGCCAAATAATTGGTTTCTAAGTTAAAACAAAACAACAACAATTTATATATAATTAAAACGAAATATAAATTGAAGAATGTTTTTGCTTCACCTCCTTCATGCCTTCAACCCCCCATGTAAACAAAACGAAGCAAACCAACACGAAGAATGGGAGAATGACAAATTCTCATGGGCAGGGAGACTAGCAACACTTTAACATGAAGGGGAGTAGGAAAGCAAGCATCCATGAATTACTGAGTTGTTAGGGAAGGTACTATATGCTCACACCTTGTCCTGATTCTCATGTAGCATTTAGGAGAATGTAAGAGAACAGTTGACCTCATGAGGAGAATGTCATAATAATTTATTTTATTATTTTACATTATTTTATTTTATTCTCTCAAATTCTTTCACTTCTCTTTAATATAAGACTTAAAAACTCAGAAGAATCAATTATTGTTATAGTCTGATGGGATACAACATATGATGTATGAGATGCATCTATCCTAAAAAACATTAAAAAGGAAAAATATACATTTGTCCACTACTGATCAATAGATCAAAGAACAGTATTATAGGGAGGTGCAATGTCAGGTTTCTGATTCCACTGTCAGGTATGAAGGAAGAGAATGAGCTCGTCTAACTTTCTCTTTGGAACTGTAGGTAGAAGCTGCTGTGGTATTGACAGCCACCTAGAAGTGGCAAGTGATGTTGGTGTGGTAGAGCCTCCGTGATCCTGGTGGTGGTGATGCAGAAAGGGGACAGAGGACAATCCCAATTCATCTGCCGTGACTTCAGCAGTCTTTGGATGTACAGCTGATATTAACAAACTGCTAACTAGGCCCAGAAATTATAACACAACAAAATGGACACTAACCATATAGGTCTTGGCGTTAGTTACCTTACATCCAGTTGTCTTATGAAATAAGAATAAAGAGAAAAATTCTGTAAGATTGCACATTTACCCAGAAGAAACTGAGTTGGCTTAAAGTGGAAATAATTACAGACAGGAAATAAAATTTACTTGTTAAGGTTAACCTTTGTTCTAGTCAGCCCTTGTTCTATTATTTTTCCACTGCTCTTCAAAATAAATAACACTGCAAAACAGTGTATTATAGAGAATAAAATAATGGGCTCTGGGACTTCCGACTGCACATGGAAGATTAACCATGTGTATTTATCCTTTTCCTCCCCAAACATTCATAAAACAACAAAATAGAATTTAAAAGGTATAAAATTACAACTTCAGATAAAACAGGAGAGGTAAATAAAAGATGTTAATTGTATTTCAGAAGATAAGAAGATGGGGCTGGGTGTGGTGGCTCAGGCCTATAATCCTAGCACTTTAAGAGGCCAAGGCAGGAATATCACTTGAGCACAAGAGTTCGAGACCAGCCTGGGCAACACAGCAAGGAATAATCATTCTCAAAGTCTAAGGCAATTTTTAGATCTAATGATTTTTTGTATATAAAGAGTCATAAAAAATATTTAAGATCTACTTAATTATCAGTTTTGTTCTGTTTATTTTATATGAATACATATCTGTCTGACTCAGGCCTTCAGAATTAGTTTTTAAAGACTTTGGGGAACTAACCTTTAACTTTTATTTTAACAGTGTCACAATATATACATTTCACTGAATTTTTTTCTGCTATGTTTCATTTTCTAAATCTGGATTACATTTGCAATTGCAAAGATCAAATGGATGCAGGTACAAATGAGGAGGTGTACCTTTTCTTTTTCACACTAACAAAAGTAGAACTTAAAAAAAATAGTAAATATAGCTTCCAAATTTTAAGTTTTGTCAATATGTCTATACGGATGATTAAGAGAGTGTGTTTTATACTGATCCTGAAAATTTCTTTGTTAAAGAAACCCAAAGATGCATGTAATGAAGACTTAAATGTAAGACCTAAAACTATAAAAACCCTAGAAGAAAACCTAGGCAATATCATTCAGGATGGGGGCATGGGCAAAGATTTCATGATGAAAAGCAATGGCAACAAAAGCCAAAATTTACAAATGGGTTACGATTTCTAAAGAGCTTCTGCACAGAAAAAGAAACTATCATCAGAGTGAATAGGCAGCCTACAGAATGGGAGAAAATTTTTGCAATCTATCCATCTGACAAAGGGCTAATATCTAGAATCTACAAGTAACTTAAACAACCTTACAAGAAAAAAACAATCCCATCAAAAAGTGGGTAAAGGATATGAACAGACACTTCTCAAAATAAGACATTTATGTGGCTAACAAACATATGAAAAAAAGCTCATCATCACTGGTCATTAGAGAAATGCAGATCAAAACCACAATGAGATTCCATCTCATGCCAGTTAGAATGGCAATCATTAAAAGGTCAGGAAATGACAGATGCTGGAGAGGATATGGAGAAATAGGAATCCTTTTACACTGTTGGCGGGAGTGTAAATTAGTTCAACCACTGTGGAAGACAGCACAGCAATCTTTTAAGGATCTAGAACCAGAAATTCCATTTGACCCAGCAATCCCATTACTGAGTATATATATACCCAAGGGATTATAAATCATTTTACTATAAAGACACATGCACACATATGTTTACTGTGGCACTGTTCACAACACCAAAGACTTGGAACCAACCCAAATACCCATCAATGATAGACTAGATAAAGAAAATGTGGCACATACACACCATGGAATATATGCAGCCGTAAAAACATGATGGGTTTGTGTCCTTTGCAGGGACATGGATGAAGCTGGAAACCATCACTCTCAGCAAACTAACACAGAAACAGAAAACCAAACACCGCATGTTCTCACTTGTAAGTGGGAGATGAACACTGAGAGCACTTGGACTCAGGGAGGGTAACATCACACACCAGGGCCTGTCAACGAGTGGGAGGCAGGGGAGAGATTGCATTAGGAGAAATATCTAATATAGATGACGAGTTGATGGCTGCAGCAAACCACATGGCACACATCTACCTATGTAACAAACCTGCACGTTCTGCACGTGTATCCCAGAACTTAAAAAGTAATTTTTTTCAAAAAAAAACATAGACATATAGTTTATTCCAGAATATTTAAAAAAAGTTAAGATAGCTTATAGAAAGTTGAGTGGATATTACATAAAACTTCTATGAAAATAATAAGTGTTTATCGTTGAAATTATAGACAACAGAAATTAAAAAAAAAAAAAGCAACACATACATCATAGGAGAGTCTGTAGATACTTATGTAACAGTGATTGAGACAAAACAGTCCAGATTGGAGCAGAAAGACAGAAAGATGAAGTATCAAGAGAAGGATATTTCTGGGGAAGAGCAGAGGCACAATTAATAAATCAAGAAAAATAAGTTTACACACAGATTACAAAAAAAAGTGAAAGATTTTAAAAGTTTAATAAAAGAAATCATTCATAGTATATCACTCTTTGTGGGAATGTAAATTAGTACAGACACTATAAAAAACAGTACGGAAATTTCTCAGAAAAATCAAAATAGAACTACTATATTACCCAGCAATTCTACTATTGGATGTTTACACAAAGGAAAAGAAATCAGTATATCAAAGTGATATTTGCACCACCGTGTTAATCAGAGCATTATTCACAATGGCGAAGCTATGGAATCAACCTAAGTGTTCATCAGTGGATGAATGTATAAAGAAACTGTGTTATATAATTTCCATTCTGTTTACACAATGGAATACTATTCAGTCATATAAAAGAATGAAATTCTGTCATTCACAGCAACCTGGATGTACCCAGAGGACATTACATTAAGTGGAGTAAGCCGAGCACAGAAAGACAAATATCGTATGTTTTTATTCACACATGTGAGCTAAAAAAGTGGATCCTTTATGGAGATAGAGAATAGAATGATAGACACCAGAGGCTAGAAAGTGTGTGGGGGATTGTGGGGAGGGAATACAGAGATATTGATTAATGGGAATAAACACAGAGTTAAATAAAAGAAATAAATTCTAATGTTCAGTACCAGAGTAGAGTAGCATGACTACAGTTAACAACAATGTATTGTGTATTTCAAAGTAGCTAAAAGAGAAACTTGAAATGTTCTCAACTCATAGAAATGCTGCATACTCCAGGTAATGAACATTAAAAGTACTCTGACTTGATCATTACTTAGTCTGTACATGTAACAACATATTACATGAATCCTATAAATTTGTACAAATATTATACAGCAATGAAAAAATTTTAAAATCATTCATAGTATATTATTTATTCCACAATGAGTAATATTTATATAACAATGCTAATATTTTATACTTAATAGAATTATCTAGATAGAGGCTGGTTACCTCTATTGGGAAGATGGGCAAAGGGAAGTGGCAAGATGAGTTAAAAGAAGTGAATTCTCAGGAATCCCCAGACATGATGTAATAATATGTAATGTATTACATATATCATATAATACATGCAATCCTAACATATCATGGCAGTAAGTAAAAATAGATAGGGTCTAAAATGTGCAAATCAAGAAATAGCAACATAAACATAATATTGTTCATTGGGATATAGTAAAGCATAATGTTCTTCATTGGGACATAAAAAAAAAATCCAAAGAAAGAAAAAATCAGCTAAGAGATAAAATCTGCCACCTTAATATGAAGTGAGCTATAAAGATGTCATGTTAACATGAGAGAAGGAGAAAAAGTTTAGCCTGTGTTCTCTCTCTCTCTGTCACACACACACAGCAGCTATATATTCTAATTTGAGCAACTTGCCTTTATTATGTAACCATTCCAACTGAGTTTCTGAAGATGTCAGCTATGGAGCAAGGCAGAGATACATCAAACCAAATAATTCTGATTAGAAGTTGAGAATGCAGAATTATTTACTCAGTAAAAAGCAACATGTTCAAATTAAATGTGTATATTTTACAAACCAATAAATACATGTTATATATTAATAAAGATACTGTAGAATTATATTAGGTTGGAGTACATTACTTTCAATGGCAAAACCCACAATTACTTGTTTATCTTAAAAAGTAATAAGTGTATATATATAAAGGGTTGTACAAATTAAGTTTAAAATAATTAAGCAATTACTTTTTATTATCTGAAAAAGTAATATGTACATATATAAAGGCTTGTACAAATTAAGATTCTTCATGTTACTTACTTTATCTTTGATCATACTTTTATGGATCTGTGAGAAACAAAAGCTATCAATTATATAATTGATAACTAAGCATTTCTATAAAATAATAATAGTAATAATGATAATAATAGCTATAGCCAATTATGTTATTTAATACTCAAAACAACTCTGAAATGTAGAGAAAACATTATTCCCATTTTTACCAATGAGGAAACCGAGGCACAGAATTTGAGACACTTGTCCATTGTTTTATAAATAGTAAGTAAGTGGTGGAGCCAGAATTAAAATCTTACGAATCTAGATAAGAAATGACAATCCAATACACTGGGCACTGTGCCTGGAACTCCGTAAGTATAAATCTGAACATCTCTTCTCTGAAAACTCTTTCTTCCATGTTCTTTGCCTGCACAATCCTGGAAGACAAGGTTACTGACTGATTTCAGACTCATCATCTCTCTCCTCCTTGCTCCTCCGGATACTGACAATCTGCAGTTTGTCCTCTTCCCATTGCCTTTGCACCACCTTCCACCTTCACTTCTGAGCAATCTCATAGTCATTCCTTATCTCTCCATTTCTGACCCAGTTTCGTTGCTGACACTATAATTAGCCCCCCTCATGTGACTTCATTTCTCATTTTGTCTTTGCTTATATTATTATTCTATTTGTGAGAAGTTTTTTGTTTTTTGTTTTTTTGAGATGGAGTCTCACTCTGTCTCTCAAGCTGGAGTGCACTGGTGCGATCTCGGCTCACTGCAACCTCTCCCTCCTGGTTTCAAGCAATTCTCCTGCCTCAGCCTCCCAAGGAGCTGGAATTACAGGCATGCGCCACCATGCCCAGCTAATTTTATGTTTTTAGTAGAGACAAGGGTCTCATCATGTTGGCCAAGCTTATCACTAACTCCTGATCTCAAATAATCCACCCGCCTGGGCCTCCCAAAGTACTGAGATTACAGGCATGAGCCAACGCACTCGACCTTATTATTATTTTTAATTGACACATAATAGTTGAACATATAAAATTTATGAGTACAGTGTGATATTTTGATACATGTATATAATGTGAAATGATCAAATCAGATCACACTTTTGACTTGAAGGATTCATTCTCCTCAATCTTTCCCAACCTAACTCCCACATAACTTTACACCAGGACCATCAAAACGCTGGATGCCACACAAACACACCATACATTTCAGTGTCTTTATACTGTAGTTTACTGGTTCTCTTGCTTAGAAAGCCATTCTTCCACGTGTGCTTTGGAAATCCCACCCATCCATCAAAGGCCCAGTCAAATATTGCTAATATTTTTTTTGAAGCTCTCTTTAAGTGCTTAATGATAATTAATTTTCTTTTAAATTTGTTTCCTTTGTGTGTATGTGTTATGAATCACCATATGATCTATAAGTTTTATATAGTAAAGTTTAATAATAGTAAAGTTTTCCTACCTTTACTAATATACTTTCTCCTCTAGCTCATTTTACATTTAGCTTTATGTGCAGCTTGAAAAAGTGTCCATCAATTATTTTGGGGTAAGGAGCATAGTTGACTGGCAAGTACTGCTGTGAGCTTTCTGTATCAGCTCTGAGTTCTTTCTGAAGCCATATTTTCCCCAGGTTGTTAACAGCCAGTGACTGAGTACGTAGGCCAATTCCTCTGAGATGAGGGATTTGTTTAATGGACAGCTTTGGGCTGCCCAAAGTCTGTAACTGTTCTTCCTTGATCCTTCTTTCCTCCCTCTCAATTTCACAGAGAGGTCAGATGTGCATTTTCCTTCTCTGGCTCTCTCTCCACTTTCCTGCCTAGGCATTTTCTCCAAATGAATTTTTGAGGTCTAATTCTGTTATAGCATCTGCTTCTTGGAGAACTCCAATAGCACACTGTTATCTTGAGACAAGTGTTTTCTACTTAAATTTTGTTTCCTAGGACAAATTTTGGTAGTTTGCCTTTAAGGAGCACTTGACAAATATCATCGAACATGGTCTCCTAGAGAAATTGAGTACAAGGTAATTATTATTGACATTTAGATTTATTTAGGTATTGATTGGGTATGTCATAGACCATTTGTACTGTAATAACAAAATATCTGAGACTGGGTATCTTTTTTCCTTTTTTAGGAAACATGGTTTTGCTCTGTCACCCAGGCTGGAGTGCAATGGTGCCATCATGACGCACTGCAGCCTTGACCTCCTGGGCTCAGGTGATCCTCCCACTTCAGCCTCTGAGTAGCTGGGACAACAGGCACACATCACCACGCCTGGCTAATGTTTTAACTTTTTGTAGAGGTGGGGTCTTCGTATGTTACTTAGATGGGTCTCAACCTCCTGGGCACAGGCAGTATTTTCACTTCAGCCTTCTGAGATTGCGAGATTACAGGTGTGAGACACCATGCCTGGCATCGGATAATTTTTGAAGAACAGAAATGTATTTTTTCACAGTTCTGGAGAACTCTGGACTTTGGAAAGTCCAAAATTCAAGGCACTGGTAAATTCAGTGCCTGGTGAAAGATCTTGTGTCTCCTGAGAAGGTGCCTTTTTGCTGCATCCCCCAGAGAGGACGAACACTCTATACACACATGGCAGGAAGGACAGAAGGGCATGGGATCACCACCTTCAAACTCAAGCTCTTTTATAATTGTGCTAATCCCACTCAACAAAGTGGAAACCTAATGACTTAATCACTGCTGAAGGGCCACACTTCTTAATACTGTTGCATTGGGGATTAAGTTTCAACGTGAGTTTTGGGGAGGGTATCCTCATTAAAACCATACCATGAACCAAAGTATTTTAATCTTGCCTTAAAAGTATTTGTTTTGTGTTTGTGTGAAAAGACAGTCATTATAAAGCATAAGCAATTATCGAATGCTCTTCAGTTATTGTTTCCAGTAAGTAGTATTCTCTGCAATATAAGGAAAATAAAACCTAATTTAAAATGGTTCTTTCAAAATTATTAAATAAATGAATTAACTCACACACCTGAAAAATCTACAGGTGTCATCAAGCAGAGCTGGATTGAGATGCTCAGATAAATTCATCTAGGCCTAGTTTTCAAGTTTTCATGTGTAAATTCTATTTTCTTATTGGTTCTGGTATTTCCTCTGATCCTTGGTATATTTTTACACACATGATGGACATGGATCACCAGCAGATCCAGGCTAACATCCTTTCCTCTGAACAACTATCGGGGCAGGAAGTGAAGAGGATTCACATGGTTGGTGAGATAGAGAAGGAGAAAACTTTAAAAAGAGAGATCAGGCAAATCATAGTATGGCTAAGAGTAAGTTCTGATCGTGCCAACTTGGGTTATCCACTAAATGTGCAGACCAGTAGCTGCGGCTGGAGAAATTAAACATTCTGTGTTTCTGATTTTTATTGTATCTGAATGTATCAGTTAATTCACTTCTCAAGGATTACATAGACCTTATGTCAGAAAAATGAAACAAATAAAAATTAGCATAAAAAGGAAAAACCAGAGTTTTCACTTTTGGTAGTAATAGCATCAACAACATTTAATAAATAAAAATAAAATATGTGTAAAATTTTAGCCCTTATATTTACTACTATATAAATCTTACACATTATGATTAAAATAGTATACTGAAAATTTCATGTGAAGAACATATTTCTACCACATTACATAATTTTACTTGAGTGAATATATATATGTGTGTATATATATATATACACATATATATATGGAGAATTAATGATACTGTTCTAGACATAGAAAAGTTAATTTTATTCACACTAGAATAGTTTATATATAGATACCTAACAACACAAACCTGAAATAGGGATCATTCTAATCTTTATCATATACCTATATCTTGTAATTTATAAAGAGGAGAATAAAAAATGTGGAGTTTCCATATTATCTAAACAAAACTTTAAAAAGGTGGAAGGATGGACAAATAAATCAACAATTTATAGATAAATAGATCTAGTGTCATCTATGTATCTAAATAGCTGCCTCAAAGACTAGAAAAATCTTGTGATATCAAGGATTAGAGCCATCAGGCATTGGGAATATTTGAAGAAAATTTACTCACAAAGCATAAAAAAAGTAAGCATTCATAGGAATCTAAACATAACATAAAATGGACCATTATGCTTTATTTAGTCCTGTTTAATAAATGGCAAGTTTTGTAAGGTCAGCAGTATGCTATTGGCTTTCATCAGTGCTTATGTTGGCTATGAGCTTTCCTCTGACCCATGGAGCTTAGGGCTCCACTGGATATCTGCCAGAGAGAACTGTTACTAATTCCACTCATCTATTTGCTCTTCCAAGAAACTTAAGTGTTCATAGTTTAGTGTGTTCTCCTTCTACGCTCACGGCCTTATTTTCCTATGTTTTTACTTATGTCTTAATTTAAAAATTAAAATTCTGAGTGGTATAGGTCAAAAGTAGCTTGAAAAGTTTGCCAACTGGCATGTTATTATGATTTGTTTTAAAATTAATATTAGAAGTCAATGCAAGGAAGACTTTTTTGTTTTTTGATGCTTGCAAAATCTCTGGTGATGAATGCTGATCACTCAGCCACAGTTGTTCTTGTTCTTCAGAGCCAAAAATAAATCCTACTTTTCAGAACCAAAATGAACCTTCTGATTCCACTCTAATCAACTACCATTGACCTGTATTCTCCAGAGCTCCATCAAAATTTGGAAGAAAGGACAAAATATGGACTGGTGGGTCATCTGCTTTGCTTTGAAAGAATTAAGTAAACCTGGGAGAAAAATGCCTGTGTATTTAATTTTCATTCTCCTTCTCAACCAAGAAAGAAACAAATTTAGGAAGGGAGAAAAGAGAAAAGATTAAAAAAATAAATAAATAAATAAAAGCAGAGAAAGAAAGGGGATAATTGCTTGAATCTGAGAGGTGGAGATTGCAGTGAGCCCAGATTGAGCCATTGCTCTCCAGCCTGGGTGACAAAGTGAGACTCCATCTCAAAAAAAAAAAAAAAAAAAAAAAAATCCAGGTGTGGTGGCATTCCCCTGTAGTCCCAGCTACTCAGGAGGCTGAGTCGGGAGAATCACTTGAACCGGAGAGGCAGAGGTTGCAGTGAGCCAAGATCACACCACTGCATGAC
>CAUYQU010080191.1:0-43368 GCA_963574635.1 Cheracebus regulus
CAGCCAGCTAGCATTACCAGAAGCTGCAATTTTCATCTCTGATAAAACAGACTTTAAAACAACAAAGACCATAAGAAACAAAGAGGGACATTACATGGTGGTGAAAGGATCAATGCAACAAGAAGAGCTAACAATCCTAAATATATACGCACTCATTACAGGAGCACCCAGATACACAGGGCAAGTTCTTAATGACTTACAAAGAAACTTAGACTCCCGCACAATAATAGTGGGAGACTTTAACATTACACTGTCAATATTAGATCAACGAGATAGAAAATTAACAAGGATAGCCAGGACTTGAACTCAGACCTGGAACAAGTAAACTTAAATATTTACAGAACTCTCCACCCCAAAGCCACAAAACATACATTTGTCTCAGTACCACATTATACCTGTTTTAAAAGTGACCACATAATTGGAAGTAAATCACTCCTCAGCAATTGCATAGCATTTCACAGGTTTAAATAAAATATTGGTTGGCTGCTTATTTGTTATTTTCTTCCCCTATTCGTTCCTGTCTCTATTGTTAAGCACAATTATTGGCATAAAAGAGGTTTTTAATATCCATTTTTAGACTGCATTCTAGCCTGGGCAATAAAACAAGAATCCTTTTCTCTCTCCCTCTTTCTCTTCCTCTTTCTTTCTCTCTTTCATTCTTTTTTTTCTTTTGCTCTTTCTTTCTTTCTCCTTTTCTCTTTTTCTTTCTTAAAAAAAAAGCAGCAAAATATTTTTCAGAACATCTTCAACTGTTTAGGATTTAATAATATCCCTAACTAGTAAATCCGGACAATGTTAGTTAATATGAATGTGTTCTAGAAGTCTGAGGCTTCAAGAAGCTATTTCCAAGGTGAAGAAAGAAAACACATGATAGATTTAAGAGGTCAGAGCCAAAAGATCCCTATTATATAGATGAGAAACCAATATTGGTCTGCAAATGGGTAATAGGAAATATGGATTTATACAAGAACTTGCCTTCCTGCTAAGTACCAGAAAGAAAAAAGGTTATTCTCTCCTTTTTTCATACCAATTTACCAAATAGTTTTTTAAAGCTTCATGTACCATGTCATCCACTCAAATCAGAAAAAAAACTGCTATTCAAAAGAATTGACCCTCATGAAGCTCAAACATGGTAGTATTAATGTGTGTGTGTGTGTGAACAAAAGCTTAAAAGACTATAACACCTGCAATAGAGAAATAGGTAAGAGTAAGAGATCAAAGTAGACTTATTATGACTTCTACTACATGTCAACAAATAAAGACATAAATACATTATTTGTGTAACTGGGAACAATTGTATTGTTTGTAGTAATAATAACTAGATATCATTGAAACTATTATGAGAGATGTGGATATAAGATTAAATCTAGGGGGGATGGAGCATTACTGCTGATGAGTATAACGTTTCCTTTTGTGGTGATGTGAACCTTCTAAGATTAGATTACAGTGATGGTAGCAGAACTCTGTAAATACAGTAACAGCCAATGAACGATATTTTTTAAGTGGGTGAACTCAATGGTACATAAATACCTCAATAAAAGCTGTTAAAAAAGATTAAATTCAACTTTATCTGAAAAGATAGAGACAACAGAACATGCGGCGTAAATCATATTAAACTATAAAGATTCTATAATTATGTTCAGTAAATATGTTGGAATACAGATACCCTTCTGTAGACACTCGATTGTTTATGTCCAGTTTACACACAATTTCAAAGATATGACAACTAGCACATAAAAATGTACACTGCCATCCGAATGTTTATAAGTTTTTCCTCTCTTAAACATGTTTATTAAAGGGATTTAGTAAACATTTCATTTTCTCAAGCAACTGCTGATTTTACTTTATGTCTAAAATACATAAAGTAAACAGAAGTGAAAATATTTCAGTAGATGATTTGTTAATTCATTTGTAGCTCTGCATAACTGCCTACTGTCTTAACAACTAAATGCTATACATATGCTTATTTTCTTACCATTCTGAGGCAATTAGCACATAGTGTGGTTTCCAATCTCACATAAAATTCCCAGACTTTGTTATAGTGCCATAAGTCCACAACACAAAATCTTCCAATCTTTATCTTTAGAGTGCTAAGCTTCTATAACCAATACCATCCCAATTCTTCTTAAAAGGTTAGTCTATGTAATGAAAAATAACATTACTTTAATATTCCCAAAGATTTCTTCTCAATCTTGGTAGAGTTTAATTTTTGGTGGCTGTCAAAAATAAGACTTAAGAAAAATTACAGGAATAAAGGAGTACATTCCCCAATTTGGAGAAAGTCTTTCTGTATAAAAATCAGTGTTACTCTAAAAAAATTGATGTTAGAATTTTACTTGCTGAGGAAAAAAAATTCTAGAGAAATTAAAAATGAACAGGATTACTATAATCATACTCTTTCTTTTTCCTTTTTTTTTTTTTCGAGACAGAGTCTCACTCTGTCACCTAGGCAGGAATACAATGGCTTGATATTGGCTCACTGCAACCTCTGCCTCCCGGGATCAAGCCATTCTCCTGCCTCAGCCTCTTGAGTAGCTGGGATTACAGGCATGTGCCACCACACCCAGCTCATTTTTGTATTTTTGTAGAGACGGGGCTTCACCATGTTGGCCAGGCTGATCTCAAACTCCTTACCCAAGGGATCTGTCCGCCTTGGCCTCCCAAAAGCTGGGATTACAGGCCTGGCCTATAATTACTCATTTGAAAATTTCTCCAGCAAAAATCAAAGATTCTCCCTACTAAGGTAGAGGTGATAACAGCAAATAATTGGTGTAACTCACTGAACATCAATAACATAGAAAATTAAAAAAACATCAGAAACTGAACTCTAATAATAATGGTAAGAAACAGCATAATTAAGTCTTTTTTGATATAAGCATACCTTATTTTATTGCACTTCACAGACACCATGTTTTTGGTTTTTTTTTTTTTTTACAAATCAAAAGTTTATGGCAAGCCTGCCTTAAATAAGTATATGGGTGTCATTATTTTCCAACAGAATGTGCTCACTTACATCTCTGTCATGTTTTGGTAATTCTTTCAATATTTCAAACTTTTATTATATCTGTTATAGTGATCACTGTTCTATGATACAATTATTGTAATTGGGGATGCTATCAACCATACCCATAGAAGATGGTGAACTTAACTGAAAAATGTCTTGTTTTCACTGCTCTACCAGCTGCCCATTACCCCATCTCTCTATCTCTCCTAAGGCCTCCCTATTTCTTGAGACACAGTAATAGTGACATTAGGCCAATTAATAATCCTACAATGGTCTCTAAGTGTTCAAATGAAAGAAAGAGTTGCATGTCTTTCACTTTAAATCAAAAGCTAGAAATAATTGAGCTTAGTGAGGAAGGCATATGGAAAGATGAGACAGGTTGAAAGCTTGACCTCTCACACCAAACAGGCAAGTTATCAATCAAAAGAAAAAGTTCTTGAAGAAAATTAGAAGTGCTACTTCTGTGAACACATGAATCATAAGAAAGTGAAATAGACTTATTGCTGACATGGAGAAGTTTCAGTGGTCTGTATAGAAGATAAAACCAGCCACAGCATTCTCTTAAGTCAAAGCTTAATCCCGAGCAGAGCCATAACTCTTTTCAATTCTATGAAGGCTGAGAAGTGATGATGCTGTGCAAGAAAAGTCAGACTCCAAGAGAGGTTGGTTTGTGAGGCTGACGGAAAGAAGCAATCTCCATATCATAAAAGTGCAAGGTAAAACAGCAGGTGATTATGAGTTATCCAGATCTTGCTAACATCATTAATGAAGCTGGCTACACTGAACAACAGATTTTCAACACAGACAAAAGAGTCTTCTACTGGTAGAAGATGCCATCCAAGACTTTTATAGCTAGAGAAAAGTCAATGCCTGGCTTCGAAATTTCAAAGGATAGGATGACTCTTTTCTTAGTGGCTAATGCAGCTGGTGGCTTTCAGTTGAAGTCAATGCTCATTTACCATTCTAAAAATCCTAGAGCCCTTAAGAATTCTGCTAAATCTGATCTGCCTGTGCTCTATCAATGGAATAACAAAGCCTAGATGAATGTACACCTGTTAGAATACAATATGCTGAATATTTTAAGCCCACTGTTGAGATCTACTGCTCAGAAGAGATTCTCTTTAAAATATTACTGCCCATAGACAATGCATCTGATAACCCAAGAGCTCCGATGGACACATACAAGGAGATGAACGTTGTTTTCATGGCTGCTAATACAACATTTATTCTGAAGCCCATGGATCAAGTAGTAATGTTGACTTTCCAATCTTATTTAAGAAATATATTACATAATGCTATAGCTGCCATAGTGACTTCTCTGATTGGTCCAGGCAGAGTAAATTGAAAACCTCCTGAAAATAATCCATCATTCTAGTTATCATTTAGAATATTCATAGGCTGGGCATGGTGGCTCACACCTATAATCCCAACACTTTGGAAGGCTGCAGTGGGAGGATCACTTGAGCCCAGGATTTCCAGACCAGCCTGGGCAATATGGTGAGACCTCACCTCTACAAAAATAAAATAAGTGATGAGATGAGAGGATTGCTTGAGGCTGCCTGGGAGGTCGAGGCTGCACTGTGCCGTGATTGTGTCATTGCACTTCCCTGTCTGGGTGACAGGAGTAAGACCCTGTCTCAAAAAAAAAAAAGAAAAAAAAAAAACATTCATGATTCATGGGAGGTGGTCAAAATATTAACATTAACAGAAATTTGGAAGAAGTGGATTCCAGCCCTCATGGGTGATTTTGAGGGCTTCACAACTTCAGTAGAAAAAGTCACTGCACTTATGGTGGAAATAGCAAGAGAACTAGTATTAGAAGTGAAGCCTGAATATGGGACTGAATTGCTGCAGTCACATGATAAAACTTGAATGGATGAGAAGCTGCTTCTTAAAGATGAACAAAGAAAGTGGTTTCTTGACATGGAATCTACTCCTGGTGAACACACTATGAACACTGTTGAAATGATAACAAAGATTCAGAATATTACACAAACATAACTGTTAAAGCAACAACAGGGTTAGAGAGGGCTGACTCCAATTTCAAAGAAGTTCTACTGTAGGTAAAATGTTATCAAATGGCATCATATGCTACAGAGAAATCTTTTATGAAAGGAAGTGTCAATTGATATGGGAAACTTAATTATTGCCTTATTTTAGGAAATCGTCACAGGTACTCCAACCTTCAGAAGCCACCACCCTGAGCAGTCAGCAATCATCAACATGGGTGCAAGACTCTCCACAGGAAAAAGGTTATTACTTGCTGAAGGCTCAGATGATCTTTAGCATTTTTTAGCAAAAAAGTGTTAGTTTGTTTTGAGACAGAGTCTCACACTGTAACCCAGGCTGCCATGCAGCGGCAGGATCTCGGCTCATCGCAACCTCTGCCTCCCAGGTTCAAGCGATTCTCCTGCCTCAGCCTCCCAAGTAGTTGGGATTATAGGCATCCACCATCACGCCCAGCTAATTTTTTGCATTTTCTTTTAGTAGAGACGGGGTTTCACCATGTTGGCCAGGATGGTCTCTAACTCATGACCTCATGATCCACCCGCCCCGATCTCCCACAGTGCTGGGATTACAGGCGTTAGCCACCACACCTGTTTGCAATAAAGTATTTTTAATTAAAGAATGTATATTTTTAAAGGTGTAATGCTACTGCACACTCTCAAGAGTACTGTACAGTGTAAACATAAATTTATATGAATTCAGAAACCAAAATATTCATGTGACTTCCTTTATTGTGATATGTGCTTTATTGAGGTGATCTGGAACTGAATCCACAATATGTCCAAGATATGCCTGTATTTGCCTATATGTTAAACAAAGACATCTTTGGTTAACTCAAATGTTAGCATAGTTTGGGCTTTACTTGAAGTGACTATCAAATAAAATTTTAAAACATGAATGAAAAAAATTCACATGTGTTAAGTGTCAGGAATTTTATACCAACATGAAAAGCTCCAAATAAAACAAACAACTCTACAGATTTCTTTTCATTTTATTCTCTGTATTTATAAATGAAATAGTTAAGGTCACCTGCAACTATTTCATTAGGGATTAACTATGAATATTTAAGCCTTTATTTGACATTGTCAAATAAAGTTAATGAAGTAGTCCAGAAAAGGATAGTTAAAAATTGGAGGCAAAAACGGAGGACTAAAATCATATGGTTATCATAGGGAGACCACTGATTTGACCAATATAATGGGAGTTCTAACACGTAAGAGTCCAAAACTGCACTAGGAACAATGATAAGACAAAAGGCTAGACATAGTGTAGCTATCCCACCTCTTGAACTAATAATGTCAGAAGAATATTATACAGATTAATTAACAAATTCCAAAAATACTTCAACGCTATTTAAATGCTATATAAAGAGCTGTGACATTATTTAATCAACTGTCATTCCCAGACTACCTTAAATTATAAAAAATCATTAGTTCACTCACTCTGCCAAAGTATGCTTATTATAACAGTATAGATTATGATGTTACGAAGGCTTGTATCATGGTCTAACAAGGTTTAAGGGAATCACTTTAAGGAATTAATTTTTTTTTTTTCAGACAGAATCTCACTCTGTCAGCCAGGTTGGAGCATAGTGGCATAATCTTGGCCCACTGCAACCTCTTCTTCCTGGGTTCAAGTGATTCTAGTGCCTCAGCCTCCTGAGCAGCTGGGACTAAGGCGTGAACCACTATGTTTGCCTAATTTTTGTATTTTTAGTAGGGATGGGCTGGTCTCTATTAAAATTTTGGCCAAGCTGGTCTCGAACTCTTTATCACAGGTGGTCCACCCACTTCAGCCTGCCAAAGTGCTGGCATTACAGACACAGAGCCACTGTGTCTGGCCTAAGTAAGTGATACTTACCTTAAAAAAAAATACTTCAATTTCTATTAGATTACCATTACAAAACAACTCAATTAACTTTCACTGAAACTTTCTCAAATCTTTTCATGACAGAGCAAAGAATATTAGATGACACATTCTAAATTCTGAGCATGAAATTTTGACCAATCTTTTTAAATTTCTAGTCATGTTTTAGTGTAACCATATCTTTTAGTAAATACTGCCAAAAGATAACCAAATTCTAAAAAATAGAATTTATCTAATGATAAATTCTAACTTGTTATTCAATGGTCACAGACCACATTACTGACATGTAAAATTTCAAATATATGAATTCTTAGATGAGATTTCTTATCATCTATCACATTGCCTCATTTTAAGGACTTTATTGCTTTTAGATTACTGACAAAGATATTTAATTGTAACTGAGTATAAATAAAAGTCTTACTAAGAAAAATTATTATTCATGGCATAGGTATAAAAAACCTATAGGCCAAACGAAGCAGGAGATGTAAAACGCAAACATTTGGTAGTGATTCTTACTTGTCTTTAATATACATATACTTCTATTTCTTTGCAAGTATGAATTCTATTGCTTACCACCAAGGCTGTACATTTTTTCATACCATGTTTCTTCTACTGACCTACAATCATAATTATTCCAGAGGCAAACATTAGTGATGTTCAAAAACACTAAAACTACGTTCTCAAAAGTAGTAAAATTCTAGGCTGAAAACACATAGAAGTGGTGAAAATAGAGTTACAAATACATGAAGAGAGGAAAAGGGATGACCTATCATAAGACATAAAAACTGGAAAAATAATTTTGAAAAGAAAACAGGCATGAGTGCTAAAGGAAAACTCACTACAAGTCTCATATTCTTACAAAATTACTGACAAGATATGACTTATCATTCTTTCATTTATAGTGTTTAATTCTTTTTTTTTTAAGAGAGAAAAGGAGAAAGAAAGAAACAGCAAAAGAAAGGAAAAAAGAATGAAAGAGAGAAAGAAAGCTAATTTATCATTCTTAAGTTCAAACTTCCACAGGTTCCTAGGGCATGAGCACAATGCAACCAAATTCTTTGCTAAGGCATAACAAGAGTAACCTTTGCTTCAGCTTCCAATAAGTTCCTTATTGCCATCTGAGACCTTATTATCCTTTACAGAATTTATATCACTTTCAGTGTTTTGGCCACAACTATCTAACTGGTCTCTAGAAATCCCAAACTTTCTCTCATTTTCCTGTCTTCTTCTGAGTGGTCCAAACTCTTCCAACCTCTGCCTGTTACCCAGTTCTAATGCCACAGCCACAGATATCTTTATAGCAATATCCTACTTCTGGTACCAATTTTCTGGGTCAGGCCATTTTTGCATTGCTATAATGAAATACCTGAGCCTGGGCAATTTAAAAGAAAATAGGTTTAACTGGCTCACGGTTATGCAGGCTTTACAGGAAGCATGGTGCTGGCATCTGCTGGGCTCAAGAAGCTTACACTCATGGCAGAAAGCGAAGGAGGAGCAGGTTTCTCACATGGTGAGATCAGGACCAGCTGTGAGGAGGTGCCACACACTTCTAAACAACCAGATCTTGTGACTACCTATTCACTATCTTGAGGACAGGACCAAGCCATGAGAGATCTGTTCCCATTACCCAAACACCTACCATGAGGACCCACCTCCAACACTGAGGACCATAATTCAATATGAGATTTAGAGGGGACAACATCTACATACATCCCTCTTGTAGGGTAGTGAAGTGTTTACAGAGTGTTTATGGAGAAAGGCATGGCACCTAAGAGCAGGAAGGGAGGCAGCTTATGGTAGTAAAACTCAGGCCTGCATTCTAGTTTTTGTTCTATTTATAAGTAGTCTGGTACTAATTGCTGGTTTTTAAATCTTCATTCATCATAGAGTTCTTTACCTGTAAATGACATATTTGGACTAACTGAGGGTCTCTCTCGGATAGGAGAAAAAACAGTAAGAAATACTCATCTACAATTTTTTTTCGGTTATATGATTTTGAAGATATATCTGAAACAGTTTGATACAATGGAGTCAGGGTTGGCTACTTGGGGAATTGTCTAAGGAATCTAACTGTTTTGAGATTAATATTTATTTTAGGCCTTTTTTGAAATTATGAAAAACATCCTAATTTTTCAAGGTTTTAAAGTCATCTTGGGAGCTTTAAAAATATTGGTACTCAGGCCAGATCACAGACCAATTAAATTAGAATCTTTCGGCATGCTTGGGCTTTGGGTTCAGTTTTAAATCTCCTCAGAAAATTCTGTAGTTTAATCAGGGTTGAGAATCTCTGTGCTGAAGTAGCTTACCACAATTTAGAAATGCTAAGTAATTACCATACTATTAATTTTGAACTTGAATAGGGGAGGCAGCACATGGAAATTGTTGAGGTAAGGATAACAGTTTCTCAGTACATTGTGGTGACATTACAAATGTAGAAGCCTTGGCTGCAAGAGACAGCATTGTAAAACTTCTGTGGGCCAAATTTACTTTTGGACTTGAGACTTTTTCAAATAGAATTGAAGATAAGTTTGCATGCTTGAAAATGTAGTTTATTTTTATTTTCAGACTTTGTTGCTGCAGCCCTAACTGATGTACCTGCGTTTAATCACCATTGGTTCATCTGAAATCCACTTCTGGAAACCACAAAGAGATAGGAAACCTTTAATTCTGTATATTTTCAGTTGATATATGTGTTGGAAAAAATAATGACAAAAGCACTCATTATAGTTCCACATGGCTAGCTATGGGCAATTTGAACTGTAATAAAAGACAGATTCAATATCAAATGTTTATGAGCAGGGATTATCCCATGAAAGAAAATAAAATTAAGTCACCAATTTGCTTTGATTTGAAAGATCTGCATCAAATAAATTGGGTTAGAATCTTTGTAACTTGAAGCAATGAGCAAAGTGGAGTCTTCGCAACCTCCCAATTGCGCCATGTGATGTGTTTCTGGTTTCTTAAAAATATCTGTATTTCCTTAAATTATCCAGCATAGGAGAAAAGCAGATTTTCTGATTTTCAGGAGAAATAGGTTTTTAAAAAAAATATTTAGAAATGTTTATTATTTGTTGAAGTGAGTTGTGTTTTCTGATGTCTCATCATCTACAATTTTGACACATCCCCTTAAAAAATGCCACCTAGGATCCCACATGCCATCTCTCACAAATGCTCATCTTCTATGACCACTCGCCTGTAAAATGCTTACCAATGATAAGTGACATATGACAAAACAACATGAAGGTGGTATTTTTACTATCATGATCATCTGGAAAAATGCCTTCAAGATTAGTTTTAAAGATAAAAATATTTCTAAATTATATGTTTAGTGTTTATTGATCAGTATGTGCAAGTAGTGTGTTACATGAGGGTAGAGTACATGGACTTAACCTTTTTTTTCAGTGACTAATTAGAAATATTCTACAAAAAATGGAAGATCTTAGAAATAATGCAGGCGAAACTTTAAGGAAACTCACTTATGAGAAGGAAGGACACTTGTATAGCTGCTCCTAGTGAGAAAGAAGATAGAGTACTTAGCACACAAATTATATCTTTGAAATGTCTGCTAATAGCAATAGGCATTGCTTTTAGGGCTAATCTGTTTCTTATAGACTCTGAAATCTTATTTCATTATTTATCTCCACTATAGGGACTGTTTTTTTTTTCTTCCCCCTCAGTTCAATTTAGTAAACAAACCTGTACTGATTGCCTGTTTGTATGAGTTGCTACATTAGATGATAGATGTGACAAAGATATACACATTCCCTGTCTTCAAGGAACATCAATATAGAAATGGGCTAAAGCATGAAAAAAAATAACAGAGCAACACACACAGACACACACACAAACACACACACAGTGTACATCAGAATTAATACAACAAAGAAGATTTTTAAGATCTATTATGGTTGCTAATAATTTTTCATACTGATTAGGTCTGGAAATAAAGACTAATTCAATTTTTAAAAAATATTTTTGTATTACCATATCTTTCTAAAACAGCAGGGGCAGAAACATACTTTATAAAAATATTAACATTACAATATAAGTTTTAATTTTTCCAAAGTCCTGAATTTTATCATTTGATTCTGAAGCAAGAGTAGCCATATGAAAAATGATTGATTTTTAAAAACTACTTTTTCCTTAATACCATAGAAAATCACGTAATTGATTTTATCATGTATTCTGAATATTAATAGTTTCTAAGATTTATGGTTAAATCAACACTTCATTTTGCAATGATCGTTAGTTCTGAGAGAATATCTGAACACATAATTGACTAAGTTTTCTGAAAAATATCACCTTAAAGTTACTAAATAGTTCTTCTTGACAAGAAAAGCTCAGTAAGCCAGTTACCTTGTATAATTTTACTTTAGCCAGAATTCCATGACTTACATTCTTTCTAAATGACAGTATTAATCCAAATCATTTTGAGTTACTAATTCCAAAGAAATCAGTTGGTCAGAGAAGGAAAAGTAATTGAGATTGGTGATACCAATACCTTTTCATTATAAATGACCTAGCTAACAAGTTGAGCATGAGTCCTGTTTCTAAAGCCATTTCTACAATTTTACTTTTTAGTTCTGCTTTCAGTAGTCATGATTTATACTGAACTATATCAATTTTAGAATAAAATGCCTTGATTTCCTCATTATGCCATATACTGCAAAATATTTACTTCTAAGAATGTTTTATTGAAATGACAGGCTTATTACTCACAATTGATATACTTACTCTTTTGGAAACAATGGAAGACAAGACCATGCCAGTAAATTTGCATTGTTGGTTGCACAGGCAATCCCAAACAGTTTTACAGAGAGCATGGATTCCCTTGGAAGTGACTTTATTTCAAGAGGAAAATTGATCCTAAGAATAAAAGAAAGAGGTAGCATTACCTACCCAATTGTACTGATATTTTAATAAGAACATTCTTATCACGTACTGGTCTGGGACAAAGATGTTTATTTGAATAGAGACAGCCTCTTGAAATTTTTTGTTTAATCTTGTAAAAATGGGAATTTAACAGAAGTACGTAGAATAGTGAGATTTTGTCAACTGGTGAAAATTATTCCTCTTAAGGTTGACATGTCATTTTCATGTCAACATGAAATAAGTTGAATATATATAAATAAGTGTATATTTATAGTTACAATAACTTGAACATTTATTCTTAAGTTGTTGCAAGCACAGATGAAAAACAGACTTAGGAAGACATTGTATTAGGGAGTTGGAGAAGGCAGGAAATAACTCAAAATGGTTCTGAAAGATTAAGTTAGCTATAATGAGATGGAGATTTGGAGAAGAAGATTCCGGAACGAGGAAAAAGTACAGACAATGGATGAAAGATTAGGTGTATCTGAGAAATGGTGAATGGTTCATTGTGGCTAGAACAAAAGAAGTCAAATTGATAGGGGAAGTTGTGGAGGATGTAATTAGAAAGATAGGTGGTTGCCAGAATGCTTAAGAGCTTTATATGCCAGGCAAAGGAATTTGAACTTTTCCTTAAAGTCAAAAGAAATATTTGAAACATACAGCCAAAGTATAGAGAGTTGTTTGCCATTTTAAATGTGGACTACTCTGGGTCATGATGAGGTCCTAGGAATTTGGGGGATGGTCACTGAAATGTAACACATACACAATCTCTGGATATAATAAATTCAAGACTCTCCAAGCTCAGATATGGACAGATTACAAATACTAGCAAATAAAATCGGCTAAGGATAGACACAGGATTTTTAGTGGTGAGGAAAACTCGAGTTTGAGTTGAAGCCATCAATATATATGTAAGCAAGTGTCCAGAAGGTCCTAAATAATACTATAAAACTGGGTGGGATATACATGGGTGGTGTGATTGTTTGAGAAGAGTCTTTTGACAGAAAGTTGAGACTGTGATCTGATGTCCCTAACAGGGGCAGGAAGACATGTACCTTTCATTCTTTTCTGGAGTCATCTCAATTGTATAGAATTATATAAACAGATTCTCATATATGATCATTATACAAACATATGTCAACTATATGAACATTATATGATAATGCCTCAGAGAAGCATGGTGTTTGGGAAAGAAGTATTTGTGAGATAAGGAGATGAAAGAAATTTTTTTCTAGGAACTGAGATGGGGAGATATGTTTATTAGTAGATGAGAATGCTAAACAGAAATGAGAAAATCAGAACAAAGTTTGGCAGACAGGGCCAGAGTCATGGGAGATAAATCACTGATGAATGGGAAGGAGAAAGAGGAAAGAGACTTGAGGAGTGACTGAGCAGCTTTATGGAATGATATCTGATGGTCATGAGGTGTGATAGAAATAAACAGAATCTACCGGCGGTGTTGTCATTCCCAGTTGAACTTTGATGTTAAGTTGTTTGAGCAGTAGGTGATTATTAGGATATGGATGATGACCAAAGCCTACTGTCCACCTGAAAGCTGCTGACTGCAGTTCACCCAGCTGAGGCCTCAGGTGATATTAAGCATCTTTTCACACTAGGAGTTGGCTTTCTAATCTGGAGACTAGGGAGAGTCTACCCAAGATTTCAAATCAAACATTGGTGACTCCTCTTTTCAGTGCCTGCACAGCATCTAGCCTTGGGGATAAGTGGAAGTTAATTTAGTTAAGTGACTACAGTTGAATTTAAGAAAGTACATCTCTCTCTGCTTCACATGGTGTCCGCTAAGATAATCAGGTCCAGATCCAGGATGGCCATAGAGCAGCTAACAGGATGAAAGATAGAAGAGCTATTTTAGAAGTAAAAGGGATAACTAATATCTGACTGATGGCATACCCAGTGGAGTAAGACAATAAAGAATTAAAGATGAATTCTAGTTTCTAGATTACAACAGATGATTTTAACTGATAGGGAACAAAGAAGAAAGAGAAAATTGAGGTGGGAATAATGAATACAATTTAGGGAATGATGTTATTGAGTTAATAATAATTGTTAGATGCCAATATATAAACTGTCTGTGGAGAGACTGAGTCCAAGTTAGGATTTGGATATGTCTGTGTTCAAAAAATGACCTTATTGACTAAGATGCATTTAACCTTTCTAAGTCTTTCTTTTTCTTTTACACAAAGTGGAACTACTATTATATAACACAAATATGGCAAATTGTAGGTTGAATATCAGCATTATATTCATTTATTCAATCAGTATTATAATAATTTGTATTAGCCATTGTGCATTTAATACTCAGAGTGTAAGAAACACATTTCTTGTACACAGATAAACTGTAAGTTGATATGATTTGGCTTTGTGTCCCCATCCAAATCTCATCTTGAATTGTAATCCCCAGTTATTGAGACCTGCTGGGAGGTGACTGGATCATAGGAGCATTTTCTCCCATGCTGTTCTCGTGATAATGAGTGAGTTCTTACATAATCGGAAGGTTTTATAAGTGGAAGTTTCTCCTGCTCTCTCTTTTCCTGCCATCTGAAAAGAAAGTACTCACTTCTCCTATCCCTTCTGCCATGATATGAAGTTTCCTGAGGCCTCCCCAGCCATGCAGAACTGTGAGTCAAGTAAGCATCTTTCATTTAGAAATTATCTAGTCTCTTGTAGTATCTTTGTAACAGTGTGAGAACTGACAAATACATAAGTCTAGCTAGACTCAAAGGAGAAAAATAAAGACTAGAGTGAGAAGAATCTTCTATTGTTAAAGATTGTCAAATTTTAGATTAAAATATTAAATTGGGACCCAGTACGGTGGCTCACACCTGTATTCACAGCACTTTGGGAGGCAGAGGCAGGTGGATCACCTGAGGTCGGGTGTTCTAGACTAGCCTGACCAACATGGAGAAACCCTGTCTCTACTAAGCATACAAAAAAAAAAAAAAAATAGCAGGGCATGGTGGCACATGCCTATAATCCCATTTACTCAAGACTGAGGCAGGAGAATCGTGCACCCTAGAGGCGGAGGTTGTGGTGAGCTGAAATTGTGTCATCGCACTCCAGCCTGGGCAACAAGAAAAAAACTCCATCTCAAAGAAAAAAAAAAAGTTAAATTGGATATCTACATGTTTAGGTATCCAAAACTAAAAGTTCTTTCTTTTCATTCATATTCTTTCATACTTGTTATATTCACTTAAGGTAATATGGACATATTTCTCAGCTTAAAAGAAGCTCTGAAACTTGACAAAATGCTGATGATCCTGTGGAATGCACAGCAATTTCTTTAATGTTCTTTCTTTTACCTATAATTCACTCTCTATTCAGCTTTCATATTTCTGTGCTAGGATGAAAACTGTAATTTCACCTTATTTTTCACATGATCTAGAATGTTCTTTATTCCCATTAGGTCTGGCTTCTTCACGTGTAACTTCACTTGTAAGTTTTTTTATAACAAGAATGAAAAAAATTTTATAAGTTACAGTGGATAGTTACTGCCAATTTCCATTCTGTCATTTTTATTAATAAAAAGAAATTCCTTTAGGGTAAGAATAAGTGCTTCCTAAGTAGTTATTTATTCATTCTTTAATACATATGAATTTTTAGCCAGAATAATCTCATATTCACTGAATTTTTTAAAAAAATTTTGTATGGCTACTTAAAAATCAAAGGAATGAACTTTCAGACAAAAAAGGAAAAATATGAGAGACAATTCAGTAAATGGAATTAGGTTGGTTTTTTTTTTTTTTTAAACTAAGGAACAGGTACAGATCTCAAATTTTAACCACATGTTTGCCTCACTATAGTATTTAAGAATGAATAATCATTAAAATTTTTCTTAAAATTGTATTCTTCTATATGAAATAGTTTTTCTAAAACCAGAATAAGTTTCTGAGAGTGAAAAGTGAGAGATTTTGAAAGCTACACTTCTTTCTTTTTTTTTTTTCTTTTTTTTTTTTTTGAGACAGAGTCTTTACTCTATCACCCAGGCTGAGTGCAGTGGTGCGATCTCAGCTCATTGCAACCTCTGCCTCCTGTGTTCAAGTGATTCTCCTGCCTTAACCTCTTGAGTAACTGGGATTACAGGTGCAGGCCACCACGCCTGGCCAATTTTTGTATTTTTAGTAGAGATGGGGTTTTAGCATGTTGGCCAGGCTAGTCTTGAACTCCTGATCTCAAATGATCCACCTCTTAATGTGCTGGGATCACAGGAGTGAGCCACTGTGCCTCGCTGAAAGCTACATTGTTCAGAACTCTCCTATTAATACTGAAACAAAATAAAAACAGTAGGCCATTGCAAAGACTTTATCTTTTCACTGAGTAAAATGGAGAGCCAGTTCAGGATTCTTAGACAGAAGAATGACAGGCCTTGACTGATATTTTAAAGAGACCACTTTAGCTGTTGTGCAAGGACTATAAAGGTGTAAGAGAAGTAGGGAGACCATTATACAGCCATTGTGGTATACGGAGGAGAGATGATGTTTGTTTAGACCACTGGACGTGATGAGAACATGTTACGGATATGTTTTGAGAAGAGAGTCAGTAGGATTTTCTGAACATGGGGACTGAAAGGAGATTCAGACTAAGGATTTTGATCTGACCAGATAGAATTAGAATTGATTATCCAGAGTGTCCATCCATGGGTGGAGTGGTTTGAAATGTAAGATCAAAAATTTAGTTTAAGACATATTGATTCTCTAAGTGTGGAGTTTGTGACTGATGCCTGGGTTGGTGATACAAATTTGGGAATTGTTGGCAGATAAATGGTATTTAAAAGCATGCAACTATAAGCAAAAAGTGAGGGAATAATGACATAAATAACAGAGAAGAGGGTTAAGGGCTAAGATTATAATCAGTCTGGGAGAAGGAAAGGACGTGAAGAACAAATGGCCAGTGGGGTAAGAGTCAGCTATGTAGAAAGCAAATTTCAAGCTGGAGTCTGAGATCAACATTGCCAAAAGCTTCTGACAGGTCATGTAAAATGAAGATTGAGAAACAAACATTGGATTTAGCCATGAAGGTTACTGGTGACAATTTCAGTGGAGCAGAGGTGATGAAAGCTTGACTGGAGTATGTTATAGAGCAGAGGGAAAAAAACTAAATAAAGTGAATATAGATAGTTATTTGGCAGGTCTCATTACAAAGCAGAGAAAAGAAATGGGATAGCTACTGGCAGGAGAATGGAGTAGAACAGAGGTTGTTATTATTTTATTTCTTAACTTGAATACTATTCATGGGATGTAAATACTCTTGTCAAAATTTTATATGTTGTAAGAAAAAGTATGCAAGTCACAGTAAAACCATCAGCTTAGGAGTCACAGTGGGTTTAAATGCTAGCTCTGACACTTTCTGATTGCAGGAACTGGGCCAAGTTAATCAGTAAGTGTCAGAATTAGCACTCAGATTTTTCTTTTTTATTATAATTTAAGTTTTGGGGTACATGTACAGATCTTGCAGGATCGTTATATAGGTATATACAGGCCATGGTGGTTTGCTGCCTCCATCCCCCATCACCTACTTCAGGTATTTCTCCCAATGTTATTCCTCCCCAATCTCCCCACTCCTTGTAATCCCTCTCCTAGCCCCCCACCCCCCAATGGACCTCAGTGTGTGATGTTCCCCTCCCTGTGTCCATGTGTTCTCATTGTTCAACACACACCTATGTGTGAGAACATGCGGTGTTTGGTTTTCTGTTCTTGTGTTAGTTTGCTGAGAATGATGGTTTCCAGATTTATCCATGTCCTGTAAAGGACTTGAACTCATCCTTTTTTATGGCTGCATAATATTCCATGGTGTATATGTGCCACATTTTCTTTATCCAGTCTATAATTGATGGGCATTTGGGTTGGTTCCAGGTCTCTGCTACTGTAAACAGTGCCACAATGAAATATATGTGCATGTGTCTTTATAATAGAATGATTTATAATCCTTTGGGTATATACCCAGTAATGGGATTGCTGGGTCAAATGGAATTTCTATTTCTAGATCCTTGAGGAGTCGACACACTGTTTTCCACAATGGTTGAACTAATTTACACTCCCACCAACAGTGTAAAAGTGTTCCTATTTCTCCACATCCTCTCCAGCATCTGCTGTCTCCAGATTTTGTAATGATCATCATTCTAACTTGTGTGAGATGGTATCTCAATGTGGTTTTGATTTGCATTTCTCTAATGATCAGTGAAGATGAGCATTTTTTCATATGTTTGTTGGCTGCATAAATGTCTTCTTTTGAGAAGTATCTGTTCATATCCTTTGCCCACTTTTGATGGGGTTGTTTGTTGTTTTCTTGAAAATTTGCTTTAGTTGTTTGTAGATTGTGGATATTAGTCCTTTGTCAGATGTGTAGATTGCAAAAATTTTTTCCCATTCTGTTGGTTGCTGGTTCACTCTAATGATTGTTTCTTTTGTTGTGCAGAAGCTCTTAAGTTTAATTAGATCTCATTTGTCTATTTTGGCTTTTGTTTCCATTGCTTTTTGTATTTTAGTCACAAAGTTCTTGCTTATGCCTATGTCCTGAATGGCATTGCCTAAGTTTTCTTCTAGGGTTTTTATGGTGTTAGGTCTTATGTTTAAATCTTTTCTTTGAAATTGACTTTAAAATTAAATTTTTTATCTTGAATTATCTATATGATGGCATAACTGTGTGAGTTGAAAATAAATCTGATGTTTTAAAACAACCAGAAATTACTTTTAATTAAATCAGAAGAATACTTTTAGGGATTGAGCTGATCAATGATTTTTTTTGTTT
Organism: Cheracebus regulus; assembly: GCA_963574635.1. NCBI lineage: Eukaryota > Metazoa > Chordata > Mammalia > Primates > Pitheciidae > Cheracebus > Cheracebus regulus. Next base: position 18,515 of record CAUYQU010080191.1, read on the forward strand.
GAAACTTGCTCTGTAGCCCAGGGTGGAGTGATCTTGGCTCACTGCAACCTCTGCCTCCTGGGTTAGAGCGATTCTCCTACCTCAACCTCCCATGTGGCTGAGATTACAAGTGTGAGCCCCCATGCCTGGCTAATTTTTATATTTTTAGTAGAGACAAGGTTTCACCATGTTGGCCAGGCTGGTCTCAAACTTCTGACCTCAAGTGATCCATCTACCTTAGCCTGAAGTGATGGGATTATAGGCATGAGCCACCACACTTGGCTTGGTTAATGACTTTTTAAAGGAGTCACTTGTTATACCAAATTTATTAATTTGCCCAGTAATACTTATTGGACTCTTATCCTGCCTGGTGCAGCTTTAGCTGCTGGCAACTAAATAAATTAAAAAAAAAAAAATCTTTGTATCATTTGGTAGGAGCAGACAGAAATCTAAATAAACACATTCAGTAAAGTACTACAAGAGAAATTTACAGGTTAGACAAAGCAATGAAAGAAAATATGGACAATTTTACCCAATGATAAAGGAGGGGTTTATAGAAGAGGTAGAAGAGACATCCTGAAAGATAATTAAGTATTTCCCAGATGGGCAAGTGGAATACTGTGTTCCTGACATGGAATTTCCCTGGAAAAGGCATGACTTCTCAGTTCATAGTTAAGGTAAGTAGATCAGATGCAAAGAATGACTGGTGGACAGTCAAGGGATAGTTAGGGTAAGTAGATAAGATGCAAATGACTGGTGGATAGCAAGACAGGGAATAAGGGTAATTCTAGAGGTAAAGATACAGAGATAGGTAAGGGTCAAACCACAGAAGGCCTTGTTTGCTTTGCTAAATGATTTGTACTTTTCCTTATAAGAATTGGAGAGCTACTGAAAAATTTTACAGGCAGAACCAATTCTATGAAAGAAAAAGGGATATTATTACTGAATGTCAGGTCTTTGGTCAAAGGAATAAATAATCTTACTCAAAGAAGGGGAGATAGAGATTGTCACGGTCCTAGAAGAAGGAAGATTTAGTTTGGAATGGGAGGCACCATGAAGTATGTGAGAATTGAAGGTCACATGCCATGTTTCAAGAGACAGCCTCCATTGATTGTGGTAAGAGTAAGAGTAGGATAGATGGTACTAATTATCCTTTTCTACAAATTCAGACACATATTTATTGATGGAAAAGCATCATACTGAGAGTCAAATTGTCTGCCAAGAAAGCCAGGTCCTCTGAAAGAGCTGAGGGAGAGTAGGTTGGGGAATTTTCTTCTGCTTCAGGTGGAAAGAATATTGATCTGAGTAAAGCAGTAGACACTGCAGAGAAATGACTGACAGCAAGTCAGCAGAGCATGAAGAAATGCAGCAGTAACTATGGAAAAGCCGTGGATGAGGCCTAGGAGCCCCCTGAGATTCTCAGTAAAGAGAAGGGTTAAGTTGAGTGTGGAAGCAAAAAAAGGGAAGAAAGACAGTGATAATGTTAGGAAAGTACTTTATCTTCTTGATTTAACAAATCTTTACAGAAGAAGGAAGTGGGAGCCAGTCACCCCAAATTAAGCTTATTGTAAAAAAAATTTGATTGTTTAAATAAATTCATACTTCAGCTTATGTGAGAAAATGGAGAAAATGGAGATTACCCACATTATCAGGAGGGTTGTCTTTTCTTTGTTATTTCTGGACTCCCTCTACTTCTGTCTCAAAGAGAGCATATTCCTGATATGCACAGTGTGTGAATGATTAATAAGTCTTCTTCTTTTATAATTTCCCTTTTTTTTCAGTTCAATAATGTGAATTGGACACTTGTCTGGGTTTCTAAATGGACTTTTAATCTGTTGAATTGAACAGTCAGTTATCTATTAGCCCTAGCATATTTATCATACCACTGAATCAAATCAACTGGCAGCATATATTTTTTTAATCACATCTTTTGCTTTAAAAAGTGGGTGGTGGGGGGAAGCTGATCTTTATTAGATAAATGATCCAAATAGAGTAAAGATTAAACTTACGTTTCATTCCAGTTGACCAAGAAAAAAAATAATTTTTTGACTGGAATATTTCTGTAGTTTCTCACTTGGCAGAGCTTCTTTCCAGCATACGTAAGCCAACAGGTAAAAGAAAATGCTTTGTAGCTAAAAAGAAACAACATTAATTCAATATGCTTGGCACTTTAAAGAAACCATCTTTCTATATGGGTCAATTATTTCTGTAGTCAAAAGTCAAATGAGAAAGTGATGTTTGCTTGCATAAAGCATGCTTTCAAAATTGCTTTAAGAATTTATGTTGGATATGTCAACAAGACTGTGGAATAGCAGGCCCTAAGACCTTCCTTTATTCATGGAGAGAAAAATTCAATGATATGCTGACTAATTTCTTTTGTAAGAAAACCAGAAACCACTTAAGAGGCTCCTAAAACCCAGGTGAATTCAAAACCAACCATGTCAGAATTGGTAGAAAAATTAGTGGCATTCACTTACCAGAGCCTCTTGGCACAGGGTGGCATGATCAATGGTCAGAAGGAAACTCTCAATTTCTGGCTTCCCCTCAAGGAAGGAAAGAGAACACTGGAACATATATCTAACACTTAGACTTAGCACCATCAAGGCTACCCAAGGAACTAGCTTTTGTCTTTCCTGGATCTAAAAGCTGACGGGAAATTGCACCAGTCTGGGGGCCACTGAAAACAAAGATGATGGTTTGAATGAGCATGTACTTGCTATTGCTTTCCTCCACAGCTCAGCATACAATGATTAGGAAAACTCCCAATTTATGGCTTCTTCTTGGGGAGGAAAAGAGTTGATTTGTGTGTCCAACATTTCCAGATTGTGGGGGTACTATCAGAAGGACTGGTTTTTGTCTTATCTGTCTTGGAGCACTGCAGGACCTGGCATACCCTAGATTCCTGGAGACTGTTGAGAACAAAGAAAACAAAGAAAAGCTGGGTGGCTTCTTATTATTCCAGAAGTCTTATGGTAGAGTAGACAAAGCCTATGTACCTTGTCAGCCTCTCTCTCGTCAGGGAAAGTGGGAGAGAAGAAAGGAGCATATGTTCAACACTCCAGCTTTTAAAGAGATAGCCTGAGGGATTGCTTTCTGTCTTATCCAACTAGAAGCACTGATGGGATGCAGCATACTTATGGACACTACTGAAAACAAAACGATCTGATCATCTCACAGGAATTCCACAGAACCTGCAACACAGCAGACACCAGAAAAAGAAAGAAAATATGAGCTCCACAAAACAAAAACCAGCAAAATCCCTCTACTTCGAAATTTACAAGTACAAGTAGAGTGAAGATGCAGTCATATTAAAGGTTTGGAAGGCACACAGAATCTCTAGCCAGGTTTATTTTTGAAGCTTTTTTTTTTTTTCAGCGTGAAGCCAGACCACAAAGACAGAGAGTCTGCTTTTTTTTTTTTTTTTTTTTTTCAAATGCACAGATCCCAGCACAAGGTAATAAGGCACACAAAGAAACAGGGAACCATGATCTAGCCAGAGAAACAAAGGAACAAAACAAACCAATTCTAAGAAAATAAAGATATATAAATTATATGACAAATAATTCAAAATAAACATCATAAAGATACTCAATGAAAAATTATGGATGAATAAAATGAGAATACCAACAAAGATATAGAAAATATTATTAAAAGAAGCAAATAGAAAGTTTGGATCTAAACAATACAATAACTGAATTGAAAAATTTACTACAGAGATTCTGAATCAGAGTTGATAAAGCAGAGGAGATAATCGGTGAACTTGAAGACAGGTTATTTGAAATTGTCCAGCCACAGAGGCAAAAAATGAAAACAACAACAACAAAAATCCCACAATGAACAGAAGAAAGCCAAATAGAATAACGGACACCATCAAGTAGGCCAATATATCAAAAAAAGAGGGAGGAAAGCTCATTTGAGAAAGTAATGATTGAAAGCTTCCTAAATTTGGGGAACAAAATGAACATCCAGCTTCAGGAAGCCTACTGGATGCCAACTATGAAGAACCCAAAGAAGAACCCATAGGGACATATTAAAATCAAATTACAAAAAGTTAAAGATGAAAAGATAATTTCACAGACAGCTAGAGAAAGTAACTAACCATGTACAAGAGAACATTCTTAAGATTATCAGGGTATTTTTTGGCAGAAACTTTGTGAGCCAGAAGAGAGAAATAATATATTCAGTGTGCTGAAAGAAAAACAAAACTGTCACTAAAGAATACTATATTTGATAAAAATCATCCTTCAAAAATGATGAAAGAAAAATACTTTATGAGGTGAATAAAAGCTGAGGGAGTTCCCCACTACAAGACCTACTTTATAAGAAACTGTCCTTCAAATTGAAATGAAACAATACTTTAGAGAAACACAAAAGCATCTAAAAGTATAAAACTCACTGGTAAAGATAAATTTATAGGCAAATAAAGAATACTGTAATGGTGCTAAATAAATTACTTTAAACTCTGAAATAGCATTTAAAAGACAAAAGTACAAAAATAGCTACAACAATGTTCTAATGGATATGTAACATAAAAAGATGTAATTTGTGACATCAATAACATAAAAGTATGGTAGGATGGAAATAGAAGTACAGAGTTTTCTTTTGTAATTGAATTTAACAGCTTGAAGGTTGCTATAAATATAAGATATTTTGTATGAGACTCATGGTAAACACAAAAAGAAACCTATGGAAGATATACAAAAAATAAGGAAAAAAAAATTGAAACATGCCACTACCCAAAAAAATCAATGAATACTAAAAAACACAGCCAGAGCGGAAAAGATGAAGAAGATACAAGACAGAAAACAATTAGCAAAATGGTAATAGTAAGTCCTTCACTATCAATTACTTTAAAAATAAATAGATTAAACTCCCCAATCAAAAGAGATTATCCATTTAATCAACAACATGGCTAAATGGACAGAAAGAATATAAGATCTAACTAGATGCTACCGACAAAAGACCCAATTTAGATTTAAGGACATGAATCGGCCCAAAATGAAAAGATAAAAAAGCTATTCTATGCAAATAGTAACCAAGGAAGCAGGGGTGGCCATGCTTACACCATCAAAGAAAAGTTTAAGTAAAAAACTATAACAAGAGAAAAAGAAGGACATTATATAATAACAAAAAGGTAAATTAACCAGGAGGCTATAACAAAACATCAGAACACTCAATATATAAAGCAACTTCGGAACACCCAACATATAATGTAATCATTGACAGAGCTGAAAGAATAAATAGCAAAACAATAATACTAGATATTAATAATAACCCAGTTTTAATAAGTAGAACAACCAGATAGAAGGTAAGTAAACAGAGGACTGGAACAACATCACAGACCAAATGGACCTAACAGATAAATACAGAACATTCAACCCAGGAGGAGCAGAATACATGTTCTTCTAAAGCAAACAGGAAATACTCTCCAGGCTAGATGACACATTAGATCACAAAACAAATCTCAACAAACTTAAGAAAACTGAAATAATGTCAAGTAGCTTTCTGCCCACAGTGGAATGAAATTTAAAATCAATAGCAGGAAGAAATCTGGAGCATTCACAAATAGGTGGAAATCAAACAACACACTCCTGCAAAACCAATGGTTCAAAGAAATCCAAAGGGCAATTATAAAATTCTCAGAATTGGCAGCGCTTACAGCTTGAGGAGCACATCCTGCCCAGGTGCAGTGGCTGCCATTGAGACCCACCTGAGGCACTTTGCCTTCAGCCTCTCAGCACTCCCGACTTCAGCTCCTGCACCTGTTCAGCTTGCTCACTCACCCTAACTTCCCTGTAGCCTGCTGTACCATGGAGTTGGCATTAGTGGCACTAGCAGCAGTTGAGCTGGTCTGCAGCAGTGGGTACCAACATTTATAGAATGAGGAAGAGCCTGAAGAACCCAAGAAGGCTTCAGGTGAGGTTCCTCCATCTCACAGTAGCAACTCTGCAGAGAGTATGGCATATTTGACTACAAACATGAGTCTAATTTTTAATGCCCCTGTTTTACAGTGTGGTTACAAACATTACCAATTTCTAATTAAGTTATGAGAAGCAAGGCTGAAACTATTTCTTTGGTTCCTGGAAGAGATGAAGATTTTGTGAGACAAGATGATTTTGATATTGCTGACCAGCTGAGGACAGGAATTTTTTTGGTTAACTTTTTTCCTGGCCTTCCTCTTAACTGGATTGAGTTTTTTCCTGTCTTTTTTCCTAACTGCTTCAGTGGCAGGAAGATATGACACCATTTCAGAATTTGATCTCTTTCTAATTAAGCGGGTCTTGAGAGTCAGATTTCTAACCTGTTTCCCTTGATACTGGTAGTCAGCACTGCAGCTGTGGGATGTACCAAATGCTGAGTTAAGGTGCTTGATGCTAACATGATGATCATAAATTATAAGACATCTTGGGTCTGAAATGATCTCAAAATATCCTTACATTTTAAATGTGTAAGAAGCCCAGCTTGCTGGCAGAAAGCCAAGCGTGGGATGCAAGTGCCTAGTGGACCACTTTTGGTAGGCAGAACTGGCAAATGTTAGTTTGGTAAATAAACTAAGGCTAAAGTTAGCAGAAGAAAGGAAATAATAAATATAAGAGCAGAAAAAAATGGAATAGAGAGTATATAAACAATAACAAAAAAAGGAAAAAGAACAAAGAGAACATGAAAACAATAGAAAAACAACATGATAACAAAACTCAAAGTTGGTTTTATGAAAAGATCAACAAAGAGGCCAAACTCTTACTAAGTAAAGAGAGGACTTAAATAAAAACAGAAATATCAAGGAGACATTACCAATGATGCTGCAGAAATTTTAAAAAGGGATTAAAAAAAAAACTAGTGATTATATGTCAACAAATTGGTTAAACTAGAAGAAATGAATAAATTCCTAGAAACATACATCTTCCCAGACTGAATCACAATGGAATAGAAAATCTGAACAGACATAAAACCAGTAAATAATAAAAAAAACCTTGTAACAAAGAAAAACCCAGTACCACATGGCTTCACTGAAGAATTCTACCTGATATTTTAAGAATTAATGTCAAGGCTTCTCAAATTCTTTTGTGACAAACACACATTCACCCATCCACATCTAAAGAATGGATTTGAAGACATGAACAGTGGAAGTGAAACTTTTAATAGTGGTCTTGTAAGACTGGATGTCTGGTGGGTAGGCACATGTCAGGCAGTTACAGCAGGTAATTTTTCTCCTAGCATGCAAGTCCCTCCCCTAGTTCCTCACTGGTCGAGTACTATGGGGTTACAATCTTCTAGGAGGTCACCTAAGCTTCATTATCCCCCTTATAAGGTTATACCCTGGTTCCCTTCCCTGCTTAAGTTGTGATTTTCCAATAATGAAACTTTCTTCCCTTTAATGGGCTGACTCCTCCTCTACATTCTGTTCACTTATTGTGACCTTCTAGGTGCATGAGTTGTGCAGTTTGTTATATCTGCAGGCTGGCTGCCAGTACTTAGGTTTATCATGCCTTGAAAAAGGACCATTTAAAATATTTTCTCACAAATTTTCTTATTATTTTTTTTTTCTATTTACTTCCTTTGGTCTCATTTTCATTTAAACCATTTTGGCCCTTGAATTGTTCTAGAATTCATTTACTTTCTTCCTCATAGGAGAATGAGTTTAATTTGGTTTCTAATAGTAGCAGATTATTTTGCTGGCAAGTAATTGGCAATTGATTATTAGAAGCTGTTTCATTTAATCTCTGTGCTAGGCCCCTCACACAAGTGATAATACAACATCCTGCTGTTGTTAAGACTCCTGCCACAATTATGAGAGACGTAAAGACTGAAGCTACCATGTCTTTCCATTTTCCAAACCAACCTTCTAGTCAACCCACAAATAGGTCATTAATCCCAGCATTTTCTGCCAGTTTGTTGGCTAGAGTTGTCAGTCCTTATAAAGCTTTTGTGATGGTCCTACCTGGGGCAGTTTTGTTGGGAATGAAAGTACAACATTTCCCACCAAGCATAACACATATACCCCCTTTCCTGCTAGTATCATGTCTAGCACAAGCCTGTTTTCCTAGGACATTCAGCTCATGGCATCTAACTGACTAGCCACCCCTTTGAGGGCATCCCAAGTATAACTGATGAAGTTCTGTTGCTTAAAATATATGTAGTTAATCCAATACACATTCTTATCAATAGTTGACCACCAGAAGAGTGCTGACTCAAACCCAGTAGCTATTTGGTTTAAGGCCTTGAATTCATTAGACAACCCCCTAGGGACTCCTATTGAGTCAGCATATACATTGGCATTAAAAGAATTTGTTAAATCTCTCCAGTTTCGGTGGCCATGTGTATTTCTGGATGTCTTATGGAATGTCAGGGTGAAGGGAATGGCCAATGGGACTAAAGCATAAGTCCCAGTCCAGTTGAATGGTAAGAATTTACAGAGTTTCCTTTTCCCACAATACTACCAGACATCAGCCTGGGGTATATAGAGAGCTGAGTAATTGCCATTGCCTGACTCATCAGTGACGTTTAGGATGTGGGTACAAATTGAGAGTTCTTCCGCAGGCTTATTGAACTCTGCCCTCTGCCTAGGGAGATAAGAGGTGTGGTTTATATTCTTTATAGAGATGGAGGGGATTGTTCTGAGGTTTGACCTCCACAAGGTGGGAAAGAGCAGTGATAGTCTCTTACAAGTCTCATTTCCCCATGCATCTTCGTCTTGGTATACAGCCAGCATGCAGCACATTCCTTCAGAATCGGTATCTCATCCTGGGGGAAGAGGACCACCTGTGCCTGAGGTCACCCCGTAGCACACACATAGCAGTTACTCTTTTTGAGGGCTTGTCCTGAAAATCTGACCCATTCACCCCAGGCATTCATATCCCCATATCCTGTTTTAATTTCTAAGGTTTGCCTAAATCCTTTATCTCAATTATTTTTACCCTTTTAGGGTCATTATTTGGTGGACCAAAGTGTTTACTAGGGTCTGAGGTTGGAGTAGACCTGGGCAAATGGGAGGTTGAGTTTTCAATCAGTTTGAGAACAAATCACCCTAGGGGTTCTTTCACTGTGATGTCTGCCCCTAACGCATATATCTGAGATGCTACTTTTGGTTCTTGGTCTAGAACAGCTGGATTGTTAATAGTGATAAGTATAGGATTGCATTCTAAATTCTGGCAGTTATTTGGTGAGGAGCGCTTGGACAGATATAGTTTATTCTTTAAGGGTCTTCAGCCCAGAGATACCCACCCTATGTCTACTGTCCAACCCTGAAATTTGGTAGTCCACCATACATCATCCCAGCTGGGGCAGGGTGATGCTCTACTTTAATCTGTATCTGGTTCAAGACAAAGATATTTATTCACCTGTGACAGCTGTCTTTGACTTTTTAAATTCTCACAAGGTAAGACCTGGCAGGCATTAAATTTAATAGTCTGGGGTGCTACTGTCTTGGTTACATTAATTACCAACCTGATTGAGTAGGGAGGAGTTCCCTGCCAGTTTCCATGATGACCTTCTGCTCTTTGTATAGTAGCCCATCCCAGCCACATTAACTTCCAGAAATGGGGCCAACCCATGTTTTCTTTTAGGTTTTTCTCAGATTTAAGGATTCCTCAGGTGACCCATGCACTTTCCACTGGTCTTTTTCCTTCTCTTCTGGGGTCTCTTTTACCAGTACCTTGACTCAAGTATAGTGAATCCATTCCCATCCAGCTGTTTGCATAGCCATCTCAGTGGCCAGGAGCTCTTGCAAATGACCTTCCCAGCTTGTTTTCCTTCCAAGTTTTAATCAGCACCAAGCTACCAGGCTGGAAGTAGAGAACCATGAACTCAAGAGGCAGAGTTTGAGTCTTAAGTTTTTTTTTAACCTAAGGGATAACAGGGTGGAGGATACGGCCAGTATACACTTCCTTGAGAATTGATTGTTGGTTTCCCTAGTAGAGAGATCTGTAGCTCTGCCTAAACATGGGAGTCCATATAATAACCTGTAGGGGGACAATCCCATGTCGTTTCTTAGGGCTGTCCTAATCCTAAGAAGTGCTATTGGGAGACATTTGGTCCAAGGCATTTTAGTTTCTTAGTTTGGAGATATGCTTTTTGAGTTTGATTCATTTTTTTCTACCTTTCCAGAGGAATGGGGATGCCAAGGGGTGTGATAATTCCATCTAACTTGTAAACCTTCCATAATTCCCCTTAACACCCTTGAGGTAAAGTGGCTCCCATTATCTGAATTAATATTTTCCACCAGGCCAAATCTAGGTACCATCTGTTCTAACATTATTTTGACCACATTCCCAGTGGTGGCTGTTGGAGGCGAAAAGGCTTCCACCAGATGGAAAGGTGATCTAAGATCACCAATAAATACTTTAGTCTTCCTACTTTGGGCATTTCTGTGACATCTACTTGAATACTTTGAAATGGTCTTAGTCTGGGACGTCTTGCTTCCATGGCCTGTTTTCTAATCACCTTTTTTTTATCCCTTGATGAGTTCTACAACTTCCACATATTTGTTTAGCAAGGTTATAAATCACTATATACTCATAATTACTAATTATTGCATTATGCAGAGCCTGGGGGTCCCCAATAGCTCCTTTTGTAAATATAGACATTAGTTCTTTTATCAAGACTTTACTTATCATTTCTTTCCCATCAGGAAGTACCTATTTCCTATCTTCAGTTTGAGTGACCCCTCTGCTGTCTAATTTTTTCTTCTTCTCTGATAAACTAGGGCCTTCATACTTACTACCTTAGAGGTATCTGGGATCAGGCTAAATAGTTTAATTTCTTCCTCCAGGGAGGCTTGCTTAGGAGCTTCATCTGCAAGCCTGTTTCCCATAGCTTCCATAGTGTTCCCTTTCTGGTGACCATTTACATGAACTATGGCTACCACTGTGGGAAGCAGGAGGCTTTCTAAAACCCTGCTCGACCAGTTCCTCATGTACCAATTCTTCTCCCCTGCTATTAATTAGGTCCCTCTCTGACAAGATTTTTCCAAGTGTGTACTACCCCATAGGAATGTTTAGAATTAGTATATATAGTGCCTTCTTGGCCTTGAAGGAGCTTTAGGGCCTGGTTAAGAGCATGTAATTCACAGGTTTGAGCCAACCAGCCATTAGGTAATTTACCCTTCTCACATAAGGAGTGTTTATTTCCATCAATGACAGCATACCCATTATATCTCGTCATGTGTCCCTCGGGCAACCCATCCACAAACAGCCTGTATACTATTATGTGGTGGAGGTTCCCAAAAGTCTGATCTAACTTTGGGTTGGTGTTGTATGATATATAAACAGTTATAGTCTGATGTCTCGTTGTTGTCCTCTCCTTTCCATAGGAAACTGGCTGGATTCAGGCAAGTATTTGTTGTTACAACCAAATTATTATTTTTTCTAGTAACATAGCTTCATATTTTAGAATTCAAGAATCCATTAACCATCTCCTGACTTTTTGATTTAATATATTCCTGGCCTGGTGTGGGGTGCTTACTATTAGGGCCCCACCAAAGATTAGCTTTCGACTTTCCTCTACCAGCAGTGCTGTGGCAGCTACTGCTTGCACACATTTGGGCCACTCAAAAAAGACAGGACTGAGAAGCCTGAAGACAAAATAAACAGTTTACGTCTTCCCTCACCAGGCTTGAGTGAGCACCCCAAGCCCCACGCCCTGGTCTACTGTTACAAACAGACGAAATGGTTTCTCTAAAGATGAGAAAGCCAGAACCGGAGTCGTAATGAGGGCCTGCTTTAGTTCTTTCACTGCCTGAATTTTCTCTGGGGAACATTGCAAGGGATCAGTTTCCCTTTCTAGTAACTTTAGATACAGAATTTTTGAGCATATTAGTTAATCCAAAACCTAACAGTAACCAGTTAAATCTAAAAATTTTGGGGGTTCTTTTTGTCTTAAGCAAAGTTATATCCACTATTTCCTATATTGTCTTTGGGTTTACTCACCACTTCCCTTCACTAATCAGGTGTCCTAAATATTTAATTTCTTTTTCTATAGACTGCAATTTGTTCTTAGAGACTTGCAACCCCTTTTGTTCTTAGAGACTTGCAACTCCCTTTGTTCCTAGGAAATTAAGCAAGCTTATGGTGGTTTTTGATACCTCGGCCCTCCTCTCCCCAGAAATTAAAGGATTATTTACCCAGTGTAACAACTGGGTTCCCTTGGAAGGCTGGAATTCCTTCAGGACTTTTTTTAAGATTTGACTAAATAAGTTTGGGGTCTCCATGAAACCTTGTGGCAGCATAGTTCAGCAGTGCTATTGTTTTCTCGCAGTTAGAGAATTTTCCCATTTAAAAGCAAAGAGGTCCCTACTCCTGAAGTTTAGGGAATATGCCCAGAATGCATCTTTTAGATCCACCACACTGAACTACTTATGTACATAGGGTATCTTACTAAGGAGGGTGTACAGATTAGGCACCACAGCGTGGCAGGTTTGGACAATTTGATTTATAGCCCTTACTTCTTGCACTAATCTATATGATCCATGAGTCTATTTGACTGAAAGAACTAGCGTATTGTATGGTGACTTGCAGGGTTTTAATAGTCCATCTTTAATTAATCCCTCTATTACCAGTTGGAAACCTTTTCTTCCTTCAGTAGAAATAGAATATTGTTTTCTGCAAACTACTTTTCCTGATTGTTTTAGTTCAATTTATAAGGGTATGATTTTTAACCCTTGCCTGTTACCTATCCTAGTCCACACAAGGAGATTAATTTTTCTTTCCTCCTTCTTTGTTAGGAGGCCCATCATTACTTTTATTTGTCCTTCTTTTATTCCTAATCCTAAACTCAATCTCACAATCAGGTCTCAACCCAGGAGGTTAGTTCCTACTTTAGGAACGTACAAGAGTGACCACTTAGTTTGTTCTGGTCCCAATCTAATTAACATTTTATTGAATATCAAAACCTGAAATCTCTCTCCTTTTACCCCTCATATTGTCAATTTTTTCTTAGAGAGTTCTGTACTCCTTGGTTGCTGAATTAGGGAGGGGTGAGCTTCTGCCAGTATTGACCAAAAATGTCACTTCTTCTCCCTTGGGTCCCACCTTCAAATTTATCAAGAGTTTCTGTTGGGACCTACTCAGAAGGAACACCTGACCCCCCAAGTCTTCATCAGTGGTCATGAGGGGATCACCTTTTCTTCTTTTTTCCATTCAGGACATTCTCTCTTACAATGCTCTGGCTTTCCAGACTTGTAACATCCACTCAGTCTTAGGAGCTTTTCCCTTTTTTTCCCTTTTTTCTCTGTGTTGAAATCTATCATTATCTTGTCTCCTTTGAGGGGGATCTTGATCTAAACTTTTTCTAACTATGTCTTCCACAGTGGAAACCATGATTTTCACTTTCTGTTTCTGCTTCTCTTCTCACAAAAACATCCTGAGCTTCCCTCAGTAATTCCTCAATTGGTTTCTCATTCCATCCATCAATCTTTTGTAATTTTTTTATTTGTAATGTCAGACAAGCTCTTAATTACAAAGTTACCTTCAGAAGGCCTGGTGCTACTGGGTCCTCTGGATCTAATCCAGAGTATTTTCTCATCTGATCTCTGAACCTCTGCAAGAATGCTGAGGGAGTTTCCTCTTTTTGCTGTTGAATCTTGAATGCCTTTGAAACATTATGTGTCCTAAAAGTGAACTTTTTAATCTCTTCAATTATTAGTTTTCTGAGGTCCTGCATTTGGGCCTGGTCCCTGGAATCATTATTATCCCATTTGGGATCAACATTTGGAAACTTTTGTTTGGCTGGTGAGACTTTGTCCAGGAGGGTGTTGCCTCTCCCAGATGGTCATGGTTGGTATCCTAATCATTCCCCTTTCTTCTCCTGTGAACAGGATATTCATGATAGACATCATTTCAGCCCAGGTGTAAAAGCTAAGTCCTAGGAATTGGTCTAGCTGGTCTGCTAAACTGAGGGGATCTTCTAAGAATAGTTTCCTTTCCTCCTTGAAATTCCTAACTTCAGTACTTGTAAGAGGAGCATTTACAAAGCCAATCTCTCCCTGTCTCATGGGAACTTCCTGAGAGGAAAAATGGTAGATGCCTGCTGTATGGAAGGGATAGGAAAGTTCTCAATATTCCTCTTGCACTGTTCTAATTCTTTTCTTAAATTTGGATAAGGATTTAAAGGAAAAGTTGGTTCGGCTCTCCCATGGTCTCCAGGTCTTTCTTCCTCTAATCCTCCTGCTGCCCCTTGATCTTCCTGTCCCCTATTTTATAAGACATATGAAGGGGCAAACATGATAGGGGGTCCCAGGGTTTCCCTGGGTGAGGGGATTTTACTAGGCTCTTTTTCTACTTCTTTGAAGGGGAACATGGGGCTAATTTCTTGCTTCAGCAAAGAGTGTAACCTATCTCTTCTTGTGAGGATGAGTTTTTATCATTACATAGAGAATTAAAGCTGGGCATACCCAATCTTCATCTGAGCCAAACTTAGCCCAGAAGACCAAAGGCTTATGAATGGGGTCTTTGGGCCAGATAAAACAGCAATACTTTATCATCTTTTGCTTTTTCTTTTCCTTGGTTCAAGGGTTATCCCTCTAAACCTGCAGCGTTCTCTCCAAAGGACTATCTGGAGGAATGTCAGAGGGAGTCTCTTTGGTTCCCTCTTTTCTTTGTCCCCCAGGCCTAGAATTTTTGTTTCCCATTTTTGGTCAGTTTCTGTTTCTGAGCTTTTCACTGCGTACTCAACCCCCTCTACTGGAAGTTTCTTACACACCCCTAGAATCACTTCATCTGTCTCTGGCCAATGAAATCACAGATTGGAACTCTGCACTCACTTCGTATCTAGGATATGTCTCAGTCACAAACACTTGACCTCCGAAAATGCCCAACCACCAAGGCAGTATGTACAGTCCAATTTTCCTACCTTGGCTTATGTACGAGGTAGCCTGGTTGCTGCAGTGCCTGCTTTTCTCCCTGTGTTGCCCCAGCTTCCTCCTAAATAACAGTCTTGGGTTTGTCTATGGCCTCTGTGGGGAGCCGGGACACCTGGACAGAGCAGGCCATCTCAATGGGATGGGACATGTCTTCCCTCTAGGCTGAAGTCCCATTCCATGTAGGCACAGAGATCCTGGATGGGCCCCCAGGTTTGTGAGAAACACACTCTCACTCATTTAAACCCAAAGAATAGAGGTGGAGACACAAAGAACAGCAGAAGTGAGACTTTTAACGGTGGTCTTGCAAGACTGAGTACCCAGTAGGCAGGCACACCCAGGGAAGTTACGGGAGATAATTTATCTCCTAGTATGCAAGTCCCTCCCCTAGTTCCTCACTGGTCAAATACTATGGGGTTACAATCCTTCTGGACTTCTCCTAAGTTTTATTATCCCCCTTATAAGGTTATACCCTGGTCCTCTTCTGCTTAAGTTGTGATTTTCCAATAATGAAACTTTCTTCCCTTCAGTGGGCTGACTCCTCCTCTACATTCTGTTCACTTATTGTGACCTTCTAGGTGCATGAGCTGTGTGATTTGTTACATCAGCAGGCTGGCTGCCAGTACTTAGATTTTTTTTATACCTTGAAAATGGACCATTTAAAATGTTTTCTCACATTTTCAAGTCTGAAAGTGGAAAGCACTTCCAAAATCATTTTATGACGGTCACCATTACTCTGATACCAAAGCCAAGCAAAAATATTATAAGGAAAGAAAACTACACACCAATTTCCATGATGAGCACAGAAATAAAAATTCTTGGCAAAATACTAAAAAACCAAATTCAACAGTACATTAAAAGAATCATACACATCATGACCAAGTAGGACTTATCCCTGGATGCAAGGATGATTTAGCAATACAAAAATCAACCAATGTGATACACATTAACAGAACAAAAAATAAAAGTCATATCATCATTTTAATAGATGTAAAAAAATAAAAATCACATTATCATCTTAATAGATGTGCATAATTTTAATAGACACAATTCAACATCTTTTTCTTTTTTAATGAAACTACACATCATAAGAATAGAAGCAGATTTTGTCAACATAATAAAGGCTATATGTGAAAAGTTTCCAGCCAAGAAGTTATTCCAAGGTGAAAAGTTGAAAGCTTTTCCACTAAGATCAAGAACAAGAGAAGCATGCCCATCTTTGTCAGTTCTATTCAATATCATACTGGAAGTCCTAGCCAGAGCAATTCGGCAAGAAAAATAACTAAAAAGCATCTAAATCAGAAAGGAAGAAATAAAATTTTCTCTGTTTATAAACAATATTATCTTCTGTGTAGAAATTCCTGATTCCACCAAATAACCATAAGAATTAAAAAATGAATTCAGCAATGTTGTAGGATGAAAAATCAGCATAGAAATAGCTGCATTTCTAAACAGTAACAATGTGCAATCCTGAAAGTAATCAAGAAAACACTCATTTACAATAGAATGAAAGAGAAAAAAGAGGAATATGTTTAACCATGGAGGCAGAAGAATTGTACACTGAAAACTATAAATTTTTGCTGAAAGAAATTAAAGATATACAAATAAGCGGAAAGGTATCTCATTATGATAGATTAGAAAACTTTATATTATTAAAATATCCATTCTACCCAAAGCAAATTGTAGATTCAATGCAATCTCTATCAAAATCCCAATGCATTTTTTTGCAGAAAAAGGGGAAAACAGCTTACATTTTACATGGAATCACAGAGGATGCCAAATGACTAAAGCAATCTCGAAAAAAATAAACAAATAAAGCTGGTGGCCTCACAATTTTGAACTTTTAAACACATTACAAAGCTACTGTGATCAAAACAGTATGACACTGGCCTAAACACAGGCATAAGGAGCACTGTAGTAGAATGAGGATCCCAGAAATAAACTCATGCATATATGGTCAGCTGAACTTTGACAAGGGTTCCAAGACTACATAATGGGGAAAGGATAGTCTTTTTAATAGATGATGTTTTTGGGAAACTGTTTATCCACATACAAAAGAGAAAAATTGGACCCTCAACTTATACTATACCAAAAAAATCAATGATCTGCACATGTACCCCAGAACCTAAAGTACAAAAAAAAATCCCCCAAAACAAAAAATTATCTTGTTCATCACACACACACACACACACACAAAAGAACAGATTAGAGACTTAAATGTATGAACTGAAACTGAAAAACAACAACAACAAAAAAACTATAAAATGCCTAGAGGAATACAAGAGAAAAGCTTCATCCGATTAGTCTTGGCAATGATTTTCTGTATATGACAATAGCAGCAGAGACAACAAAAGTGAAAATAAATAAATAAATAAGGCTACACTAAATTAAAAAGCTTCTCTTCAACAAAATTCACTGTCAAAAGACAGACAGGGAAACCTATGGAATAGGAGAAAATATGTATGAATATGTATGAATCTTTTAAGTTTTTTAATTTAAAAAATATATAAATAACTCCTAAAAATCTTCATTTCTCCAAGGAAGACATACACATGGTCAGTAACTTCATGAACAGGTGCTCAACTTTATTACTCACAGCTAAATGTGTTCCTAACCCATATAAAAAGATTCATTTTTTAAGGTTTTATAAAAATTTAATAAGCATCATCTTATGATCTGAATTACTTAATATTTAGTTTCAATGGCTGCAAATATATAATAATAAAGATAGAAAAGGAGGGAAGTACAAACCAAAACCACAATGGGATGTCACCTTATACCTGTTGGGATGGCCACTATATATATGTATGTTTTTAAAATACATGTATAGTTATATTTTTTAAAAGGAGTGTTGCTCAGGATGTGGAGAAACTGGAATCCTTGTTCATTGTTAATAGGAATGTGGAATAGTGTAGCCACTATGGAACACAGTATGAGGTTTTTCAAAAAATTAAAAATAGAACTACTATATAGTCCAGCAATCCTACTTCTGAGTATTTATCCAAAAGGACTGAATTAAGATCTTGAAGAGCTATCTGAACTCCCATGTTTATTTCAACATTGTTCATAATAGCCATGATGTAGAAAGAATCTAAATGTCCACCAGTGGGTGAATGGATAAAGAAAACATGGTATATATATACAATGGTATATATATATAATGATACATTATTCAACCTTGACAAAGAGGAAAATCCTGTCATACTAAAACATGAATGAATATTAAGGACATTATGCTAAATGAAATAAGCCAATTACAGAAAGACAAATACTAAAGATACCACTTTATGACGGCAAAAAGTAGAATGCAAGTTAGTAGGGGATTGGGGATAGAAAAGGAAGTTGTATAATGGGTACAGAATTTTAGCCATGCCAGAAGAAAAAGGTCTACAGATTCTCCCATACAATATACATGTAGTTAACATTACTGTACTTTACAATTAAACCTTTTTAGTAGGGTAGATTTCATTTTCTATATTTTTACCACAATTTTTAAAAGGTTGAAAAAGAAGAAACAATATGCAAATGCTCTAGTAAACATAAATTATTTAGGAATAGACTTTTATATAAACCTCTAATGTGAAATTCAGTGCTGGAGCCAAAGTATCTAACAACACTTATTCATTTTGCAATTTTAAATTGAATAAGAATTCATGTGGGTTAGATTTTTAAACATTTAATGAACTCATAGGATAACCAACAATAGTGCTAATACTTCAGAGAAGTTTTAGAAAGTACATATCATGCTTAAATATTTTTAATTTAAATATAAAACATGTTTGTACACAATACCTGATAAGCTTTCCAACATTAAGCACACACACTCACCTTCTGACAAAACTGTAATATCTTGTAAAAAAAAAACTTAGTAAGTAAAAGCAACATCAATTTAAAATATTACAAATATACATATATAATAGAAATTCTCTGCAAGTAGCAAAATTTCCCACACAATATCTAAACAGCAAACAGGTCTTTTAAAATAAAATGTTCTTAATATTTTGAGGCATCTTTTTATTTTTTTTTAGTTTTTATAGCTGTTATCTCTTGATCTTTTGTATGTACTGTTGCCTAACAATTTAACGTGATAATTAGAATAAAATAATTTGGTATTGATACAGACCGGAGGCAGGGAAATACAGGCAGAAAAGGGAGGGGTCCTTGGCGAAGCCCCACCCTCAAGCCTGGACCTGAAGCCCAAAGTGAGCAAGTGAATTCCTCTTTTCCCACTCAAATGTTGCTTTTTGGTCCACCCACCCCCTATCCTATAACCATAAAAACCCCAGTCTCCACTGGCAGACGAGCAGCATAAAAAGAAAGAAGGGAAGAAACAGCTTGAGGTCAGCAAGAAGCAGCTTGACTTCAGAGAGGCAGCTTGACAGTGGAATCTTGGAGAAGATTTTGGCCAGGGATGGCCAAACTCCAGGGGAAGACCACCTTCCCACTCCATCTCCTTTCTAGCTTTTCATCCCACTGAGAGTCACTTTCATTGGCAGTGAAATCCCCCACATTACCATCTTTGATTTGTTTGTGCGACCTGACTCTTCCTGGACCCAAAACAAGAGCTCAGGATACAGAGGGCTGTTAAACACTTAAGCCATCTGTGGATGACAAAGCTAACAGGCACTATAATACATGCCCTCTGGGGTGCCAGGGATTGCAGGTACCTCCAAGATGCTGCCATGGGGCCACACGTTGTTCAACTCCTGTCAGCACCAGGAAGCACTTGTCCTGGCCCCTATACCCACTCATCTGCATGCTCTCCCTCCTGTGAGGGGTTGACAGCTTGGACTGAGTAAATGAGCCAAGCCCTTCATGAATCCTGTGAAGGGGTCAAGGGAACTATCATGTTTCATCTGGGGGGTTGCCTGGGATATTTCAGAAGGGTAAGCAAAATGTAGATTTGTCTCGCTCTGTCCTCAGACTTTCCTCTGAGCTACGCCATTTGCAGGGGATAGGATGAAACCCTACAATCTCGCTCTCTTTTTTGGGGTAAAAGGAATGTTGGCTCTGTTTTCCTTCATGGAGGTCTAGTTGTCATGTGGGACTAGAATAAAGTCCTGGGGAAACTGAAGGCCTGTTGCCAGGGCCACTCCTCAGTGTTGCTGGAAGACCACAAGACTGAACCTGCTCCCCAAGCACCTGTCAAGGCATCAGCCAAGATCCCCAGACTTTTTCTATGATATCTTTTCTTCCTTCTTTCATGGTTTGAAATGGCTCCTAGCTCTTCTTTTATAATGTTAAGGGTTCTATTACAAACTGCAGCAATGGCACTAGGCAGAATGTATGTTGGGCCTGACCATCAGATATGCAACTCAGAACAATACTATTTCCAAATGTTCTTAGAGGTGTGACCCTAAATCCCAATGGCCACAGGTGTGTGAATGGGATAGGCAGGTAAATGGTGGTTTTCCTTCTCACCCCCTCCTTTTCAGGCTTGGGCACCTGGGCATGTCCATAGCATGCATGTGCTGTGCCCAACAGCCAAGTAGAATGGGAGTTAGCTGTGCGCACTGCCCAGGTCCCAGCACAGTCTTCTGTGCCAGAGACCCCATGCAGCTGGCTGGCCAGCACTGCCTGCTTGCTGTTCCTTCCTGTCATCAGCCCATAGAGTCTTTCCTCCCCTGGTCAAGGAGTTTAGCCCGGTTGGAACTATGGGAGAGATAGAGTGATTAAAGGAACCTATTTGTAGAGAGCAAGAGGCTCTTTCCCTGGACTACCCCCTTTTGTCCTTTAAGCTGTTTTGTTCATTTTTCCTTTTCTAAGTGAAATGTGTCTTTTCCTACCTCTGCACTCTGCTTATGCTAGAGAGACAACAGAGGAGCGAGCCGTGCTGGCTGATAACTGCAAATTTGGCAGGCCCCATTTGGGACTTACTCTAAAAGGACCCTGAAATACCTTTTTGTCTCAACCTTGATTCCAAGCTTCAGGTTGAGGCCCTAGGAAGGAAAGCCAGATCTGAGGGATCCAAGCAAGAAAACAGGCACAATGTAAATGGGCAGGACCAATTCCTGCCAATTGAGCCTTCATGTCATGGAAGGAGTCCATGGTCCATGGCACAGATAAGGCCCAGGAAACCCAGGGCCCAGGGCACAGATAAGGCCCAGGTTGCTGACAGTAGGGGGAATGGAAGCATACATGAATGTGAATAATTCTGATTCTCTTGGACCTCCCTGCTTCATGGGTGCAGGCTGCAATGGCACCTGTGGTTGGCATCTGTCTAAGGTCACCATGACTTAGGGATAAGGAGGCAGAAAAGAAAGGAAGGATGCCTGCTTTCCCTCCCTCACACCCCGAGTTTTTGCTGACAGAATGAAGGGAAATGAGAGATACCTATTTCCTTGTCTTTCAGAATGGGCAACCAACTGTCTCCACCGAAACCACTTTGTACTCTTCTGGAGTGCATCTTGAATCACTGGTACTGCTTTGACCCTCATAATCTGGAGGAAAGATGCCTATTAGCCCTTCACACAAAGGTTTGGCCAAATTATGAAGGACTGGCTTGGTCTTAGAAAGGAACCACTCATTTCGTTATCATCTAGCAGTTGGACCTTTTCTGCAAATGCAAGGACAAATTGTCAGAGACCCCATATGCACAAACTTTCTTTACCTTGCAGGGAAATCCAGACCTTTGCTGACAGTATAGCATTGATCCATCCCTCCTACTGACCACCTCAGGAGAGGCTGCAAGGGGCAATCTCAAGGAACTAAAGAAACAAACCTCTGAGGCACCTCCAGCAGGGGAGCCAGTTCCCTCCAGTCCTGCTCCTCTCGGTTTTCCCCATCCTCTATCCCACTTGCCCTATCCTAGAAATATCCTAGACAAGCCCTAGTCTCACTCTTGCCCCTCCAACAGATGCCTGGTGAATTTGGCCCCAGTAAGGCCCAGGTCCCCTTCTATCTACAGTGCTTAAGACAAAGTAAGGGAGATCTTGGCAAGTTTTCAGATGTATATATAGATATACATCAGACAGATATATAGAGGCTTTCCAGAATTTAACCCAAGTATTTGAACTCTGCTAGAAAGACATTATGTTACTTATAAATCAAACCCTGACTAACACTGAGAAGCAGACTGCTCTGCAAGTGGCAGAGAGATTTGGTTATGAGCTTTGTATCACATATAGCATCAGGAAAGGTGCCAAACAATGTCCATATGGAAGAGAAGCAGTACCAATGGATGACCCTGGAATGGATCCCAGTGATGAGCTGGGAGAATGGAAGAGGAGGCACTTTCAGGTATGCATGATGGAGGGTTTACGTAGGACTTGGACCATGCCTCTCAACTATACCAAGCTATTCATGGTAGGTCAGGGATTTCATGAGAATCCCACTGCCTTTCTGGAAAGGATGAGAGGCCTTGGTAAAGTTCATATCTCTATCTTCTGATTCTGGTGAAGGATAACTAATCCTAAAGGATAAAATTATTACTCAGGCACCCCCTGATATAAGGAGGAAGCTGCAGAAACAGGCCCTGGGGCCAGATAGTACTTTAGAGGACCTCCTGAAGTGAACAACTCAGTTTTTATAATAGAGATAGGGAAACACAAGAAAGAGGTAGAAGCTTTAATGGCCACCATGCAATCCCACAGACCCCAGATTTCCCAGGGTGCACCTGTTGACTGCTATAGATGTGGCAAGAATATTTATCTCTCTTACAAAGTTTAACTGCTCCCATACAAGGTTTAATTTCTTTCACTAAAGTGAAACAGTTTGGGATACAATGTTGTTAGCATATTTCATTTCTTATTTCTGTAATCTTTGGCACTAGATTCTTTCCTTGTATAATACACATGTTTGACCCATCCATACTTAACCTTGTAAAATTTGCTTGTTTTCCTCTTTCATCTAGAGGCCATCAAACTCCAAAAAGTCAGGCAACTGGAGCCTTGGACAATTGATCCCTTTTGCCAGGGACGCTTAGGTAGACCTCAGGGAGAAATATGACTGCTGTTTTCCCCAAAACAATGCCTCCATCAGCAGGTATAGCTAAGTTCGATCATCTTCCATATTCTGATAGCACTTAGATGTGACTCTTCAGAGAGGGGAAGTGATAGGAGCGAAGGACAGGAGGCAGGAAAATACCAAGCTGAAAAGTGTAGAGTCCCTGGTGAAGCCCCACCCTCAAGCCTGGACCCGCAGCCCAAAGTGAGAACATGCATTCCTGTTTTCTTGCTTGAATGTTGCTTTTTAGCCTGTCCCACCCCTCATCCGCAGCTGAGCAGTGGAGTGGCAGAGAAGAAAAGAAGAGAAGCAACAGCCCAACATCAGCAAGATGCAGCTTGACTTCAAAGGGGTGGCTTGATGGTGGGGACCTCAGAGAATAATTTGGCCAGGGATGGCTGAACTCCAGAAGAAGACCACCTTCCCACTCCAACCCCTTCCAAGATCTCCATCCTGCTTAGATCCACTTTCATCAGCAATAAAATCTCCTGCATTTACCGTCTTCGATTTGTTCATGTGACCTGATTCTTCCTGGAGGCCAAACAAGAGCTTGGGAAGAGGAGGGCTGTCATACTGAACTGTTAAACACTTAAAAGTCATCTGCAGATAGTGTGACATGGTAAAACCCCATAAAACTGCATACCTCAACCACACCTCAGCTTTCTGTTCAAACTGCTCTCTGTAACCCTGATGTGACAGGCAAGCACTCCAAACCCACGCCATCTTGGCCCCTGTGACTTGTAATAAGTAACTAAGATCTGTAATTTCCACCCTATCCAGGCAATGTGTAAACTAAGCTTATCTTGACTTCTGTGAACCACTTAAGTAACAATCAGAATGTCCGAAGCCCCTCACCCTCACCCCGCCCAGGAGGTAGTTTACAGAATGTCCGAAGTCCACTGGCCCTTGAAATGTCCAAAGCCCCTCACCCTACCCCCGCCCAGGAGGTGACTTACAGGCATAAAAGGTCTTGACACCCTCCTTTCGGGGCCACGGGTTGGAGAGACGCAAGTCCTCCATGGCCACCGGCAATAAAGACCCTGCAATTTGGCATACTTTTGTCTTGGTGTTGACTTTCTATGCTCGCTCCAGTACAACAATAGCAAAGCCAAAAGAGCACGGCAACAGATGCCTTCTAGGGTTCCAGGGATTTTGAGTGAGGGAATGTGTTCTCCTTCTGGGTCCATGAGGGGACATAGTTTTAAGGGCAAGAATTTTCCAGCACCATGCCCCCTTCCCGTCTCTCTCCATCCGGGAGATTTAATAGTTTATGTTTGAATTTCGTGGGTACGGGAAGAAACTAAAAGTCAATCACTCCAGCGGAAGTTCTAAGGAACTCCTTTCATTGGCCCGGGGACTTGGAGAAGGTGAGGGTTCCTCCCAGGTTAAACCCTTCAGACTCCATGCTTGGGTCCCCTGGCACAAACACTTCCTTCGAGGAACCTTCTTTCTCTCTCCTGGATTTTCCCTCTGGAGTCCCCTTCCACACTCGTGGAAGCCTGTCTTCCCCTCCTAAACTCCATCTCTCTCTATTCCCTTCTACTCAGGGTGGAAGCTGGTTTCCTCTCCTGGATTCCATCTTTCTGGATTCTCTCACTTTGTGTGAGAGTTAGCTCTTTCTTTCTCTCTCCTTCTTTTTTTTTTCTCACTTTCTCTCTAAATAAAACACATTAAACAAACAATTTTTATTCCAGCATTTACTGCGCACTGTGCTGTTGTCCCCTCTCTCATTCTTGAGAGGGAAGGAGACCAAGAACCTGGAGAAACATCCTCTCAGGGGAGCTGAGGGCACCTTGAACCCCTGAACCCCAATATTACATTCTGGTGGGCCAGCCAGGAGAGGGGTACACCAGAAAAAGGGGTACAGCCAGAAGAGGGGTATAGCCAGGAAAGGAGTACAGCCAAAGATTTCAAAATCGTGAGTAAAACTGGCCCCATTTTGTCCTGTCTCTTTAAGGACACCTGAAGCCACGCAGCCAGGCAGGGCTGTGGGGAACCGGAGCAGCGACGCCTGGGAGGCATGGGCCAGCGTCTTAAGCCGGAATTCAAGGTGCAGGTTTTTTTTTTTTTTTTTTTTTTT